>ML784622.1:381812-409608 GCA_009831015.1 Picea engelmannii | reverse complement strand
AAAATTGTACATACATCTTGTGTTCTTTGTGTTCATTGTGGTGATGACTTGTTGATGATATATTGTTGATATATGTTGTTGATATGTGCTCACATCTAAATGGTTATAAATGACAACAATGGGTAATGAATAAATGTTGAATCCTAATTGATGAGTTTTTGTGCAAGAGGGAAGTTTTGGGAAAAAGAACCCCACACTCATTCACCCCCCCTCTAAGTGTGGTAGGTGTGTCCAACAAGAACACCAGAAGAAGGAGATGAGCCAGCTCAACTCCACCGAATCATGAATTCATTTGAGGCTCGACTTCGAAAAGCACAAGATGAAGTAGAGCAAGCCATTCAAGCTTTAACACAAGTACAGGGAGTCCTTCTAGAAAAACGCAGTGTTGCAAAACAAGAAAAGAGTGTTCTCCAAGAAAAATGGAATGATGAGAAAGCACAGCTACAACAAGGAAAGGAACAGTTGTTGGTGGAGAAACTAGAGGTAAAGGAAGCGGTCAACAGAGCACTTCGCTCTGTGACAGTCATTGAGGTACAAACCAAAGAAAGAATCCCACAACATGTGGCACAGATCGAAGACATGATCCATAAGCTACAATAGCGCATCATAGATCTAGAGCTCCGCGTTGTACCCAAAACTCCATAGGAGGTAAGAGACCTAAGGGAAGAAACTGCCCACAGCGTAGTTGGCAGATTAAAAGATCTTTCCTTGGAATGCAAGTATTTGAGTAACTGGAGTGCCCAGACTTATGAGAACCTCACGGAGAATCCAGAGTTACAGGCATTAGAGTCGCAGCTCCAAGAAGCAAAGCAGCACACAGATACGTTACAGGCACAGATGAAGGCCTTGTCACCAGTGGAAAGAATGAAGCGGTCTCAAGAGAAACGCATCGCCCAACAACAGATCCATATGATTCAGAGTAAAGTAATGGAAGTCACTCAACGAATTCAACTAGTGCAAGAAAAGGCATGCCAACTATTCACTGAAGTTGAAAGCTAAGGATCCAAACTGGAATAGATCGTCATCACCACAGAACAATGCTTAGAAGGGCCAGTAAACAATGCAGTGATCTAGGAGTTCACTAAGCAAGAGGTCGTAGCACTGCAGCAAGTCGAAGTAGCTCGATCCAAGCTCGAAGCATTCGAGGCAGAATTGATCAGACCTGAGTGACTCGGGATGAGTCACAGGTGAGTGTTGGGGGCCTATTGGCCCTTGACCAAGTTTTGGGAGTTTCTTGGTCATATTGACCTATTTTGGGACTTCAAAAGCTGTCGAAGGAGGATCGCAAGACAGAGTAGAGATCTCGAGATCTCAGCCCACTTTTGGGTCCATTTTGGGTTTTTGGGAATATGTAACGGGAAAGGGATGTTGGCCCGTGGGTTTACCCATGCTAAGGCCGCTTTTGTATGTATAAATAGAAGGATAGGCAAGAAAGTAGTAGTAGTCGAATATTGTATCTATGTGATATAGGCTAAGTGCCAAGAAGGGATCTATGTGATCAAAGGTTTTGCGCATTTTGTATAGAATTGCAGAGCTTAGCGCAAGTCCTTGTGTGAAGATATAGAAGGATTTGTGTTGTAAGGCAAGGAAGAAGGATCTAGTGAGCTACGAAGATCTTTTGTCCTGTGTGGAGTAAGGGTTTCTAAGGCTCTATGCTTGTAACCGATTGGCCAACGATAATAAAGAAGATTTGGTGGACGTAGCCCCAGGGTCGAGGTGAACCACATAAATACAGTGTTGTCTACTTTGTGCCTTGTTCTGATGCATTGATGTGATTATTTACTAAGTGCTTTGTGAGGAGTAGATAGATATGATATATATGCTTATGCTCAGTGCTTATGGTGTGTAGAATGTTAGATATGATCCATGTGTATATGCTAAGTGCTTGATCTGTTAGATCTAAATAACATGTTGATGCTAAGTGCTTGAATATTCTAGTTCATAGTGAATGTTGTGAAGCTCTGTTATCCAGCGAAGTGGTTATTGATTGCATAATAAAGAACCAACAATGCTAAGTGTTATATTAAGAGTTATAATCACATATCTGTGTCCCAGCTAAGGTTGTAGACACTTGAGTCCTACAACCACCCCTGCCTCTACCTCGGGTGAGACTTCATCTGCTTCGTAGGTGTTTTCGAAAGGGTCGGTAGTTAGGGATTTGTTGGTGCGCTCTTGAGCGTTGAACCCTGGGTCTACCCCTATGCCAATAGAAGGCAATAGACCCCAATCACCAACTCGCACATACACCTTTGCGAGTAGGATTCCCCGACCTTTGTTTCCTTGTTTCCAGATGGCACCCCCAATAGCAGCATAGATGTCGATAGCACAAATACCATCCACTCATGCATAGGACATTGCAGAGTATCAGAGGGAGTATGCAGCGTTGGGCCATGACTTCCATCAGGACATGACCCTAGTCAAGTATTGTGGACTCAGACTCATGAACCATCCCAAAGAGCCACAGAGAGGAGGTATGCAATAGCAACAGAGGCATAACATTGATTTCATATGGAAAGTTGGTAAACTCACCATACCTTCTTTCGACGGATCATCCAAATGCACCGCCAGAGCTTGGGTACAGAAGCTAGACACCTACTACAAGCTCAACCAGATGACTGAGACAAAGGCCATCAGTTTCTCCACCTTACACTTGGAGGGTGAGGCACATGAGAGGTGGTATCATGGATTAGTGACATTGGGCCATAGTCGCATCACCTCCTATAGAGAGTTCATAGAGAGAATCATGGACAGATTTGACAGGAGGGATCCAGAGATCCATTTTAGAGATCTAGCCCAGTTGAGACAAACTGGCACAGTAGAGGCATTCATCTCAGAGTTTCAGCAGGTTGCAGTGGCAATGATAGATATATTTGAGCCTCAGTTGATCATGTTATTCATAGAATGGCTCACATAACCCTTGAGAGGATGGGTGAAGGAATACCGGCCTCACACCTTGCAGGATGCCATCCTACACACTAGATATTTGGCGGACTTAGTGCCAAAAACTAAACCCTTTTCCAAACCCTTCGTACCACAGAAGGATTGAGACTGGAAGCCATTCCAGAGAGAATGGAAGGGCAAGGAGAAGTTGGATGATGACACAAGACAGGATTTGATGAGGAAGATGCTTTGCTTCTCTTTCATAGACCCTTAGGTCCCAGGGCATAGATGCATGGAAAGGGGCAGATCCACTACATTGAAGTGGAATCAGGCAGTGAGGAGGAGGACGAGGATATCAGGGCACGGTAAGATAGTGATTCAGAGGATGAGACCACTCATGAGCCAGAGCAGCAGCCGAAAAAAGCTCATATATCGGTAGGGAAATATCCCAAGGAGGAGAAAAAACCTCATAGAGAGGTGTTGGCATAGGGGCAAACCCAGGGTTCAACGCTACAATAATGCGCCAAAAAAACCCTAACTATCGACCCTTTCGGCAACACCTGCGAAGTAGATGAAGTCTCACCCGAGGTAGAGGCAGGGGTGGTTGCGGGACTCCAATGTCTGCAACCTTAGTTGGGACACAAATCTGTGATTCTAATCAAGGCACTCAATAGTTAACATTCATCGATATTCAGTTCTTAGTTATAGTGCAGTTAAACCCTAATTACAGAGCATCACAATATTCAACCAGATCTAGCATCTAACAACACTTAGCATGACGAAACAGATTAGATCTTAATAGATTCAACACTAAGCACATGTATATAAGTCTGATCTAACATCCATCCATATTATTAAGCACCAAGCATCGACAGATCATTCATCTATATTAAAGAACTAAGCACATTAACATATAAGAACATCAACACATTGCACAAAGCAGAACAACACAGTATGTACGTCCACCAACTCTTTGTCTTCCTTATTAGCTTCTTCAATAGTTTACATGCACAGAGCCTAAAAAACCCTACTCCACAGAGGATAGGAGATCTGTGCAGCTCACTAGATCCTCCTTCCCTGAGTAGATCTAAGCACACAGCCTTCTATAGTCTCTTGCAATGAATTGCACTTAGCTCTGCAAGTTTCACATAGTATGCACCAAAGCACTTACAACTCTTGATCACACAGATCCAACTCTAGCACTCAACCATTCGTTTTCTCACTACATCGCCTTAGCATCTATTTATACATACAAAATAGGCCTAAGCATGGGTGAACCCATGGGCCGACATTCCCATACCCGTTACATAATCCCAAATCCCAAAAAGGGCCCTAAAAGGGGCCGAGATCCCGTGATATCCGCTTCATCTTGCGCTCTGCCTTCGACAGCATGTCGAAGTCCCAAAATCAGGTAAAACATGACCAAGAATCCTCAAAACTTATTCAAGGGCCAACATGCCCCCAACACTCACCTGTGACTCATCCCGAGTCACTCTGATCTGACTAGTTCTACTTCAAAAGCCTCGGGCTTGGCTCGAGCTGCTTCAACTTGTTGTTGTGCTACGCCCTCCTGTTCATTGAACTCTTGTATGACTGCTTCGTTGATAGGTCCTTCGAGGCATTGTTCAGTTGCAGTGACAACTTTCTCTAGTTCCGCTCCTTGACCTTCGATTTCTGTGAATAGTTGGTAAGCCTCATCCTGTACAGGTTGGAGCCTCTAAGTTACTTCCATAACTCTACTGTGAATAGTATGGACCTGTTGTTGGGCAGTGCACTGCTCTTCGGATCGCTTCATTCTTTCCACGGCTGATAGGGGCTTCAACTATGTCTATATTGTCTCTGCTTGATACTTCACTTCATGGATATGTGACTCCAGTGTATGGATCCTCAGTGAGTTGTTCATATGTTTGGGCACTGTGATCACTCAGTTTCTTGCATTCCAAGGCAAGGAATTTTATTCTTTCAACTGCGCTTCGAGCAGTTGCTTCCCTTTGGTCCCTTACATCCTGCGGGGTGTCAGGTACTGTGCGGAGCTCTAAATACGTTATTTGTTGTTGTAGTTGTTGGACAACTTCTGCGAGCTGCTCTACTTGATGCATGCCTCAGCCTTCATCCTGTAGCTCTAAGCCTGTCACATAATGGAGGGATCTGTTTACTGCTTCTTTTACTTCGAGTTACTCTACAAGCAACTGTTCTTTCTCTTGCTGCATCTGTGCTTTCTTCACTTCAAACTTGGCCTGGAGAACAACCTTCTCCTATTCTGCAATTATGCATTGTTCTACAATGTCACCTTGTACTTTCTTCAAGGGATGAGTAGCTTGTTCTGCTTTTTCTTTTGTGCAACGAAGACGAGCTTCAACCGCATTAGCTAATCAGCGGAGTTGGGCTGGCTCATCCCCCAACTCTGGTTCTCCTGATGATAGGGGCATAGTGGACACTATGTGGCTGGACTGAAGGGCCTTTTGTACCCCTCAGAACTCGACCTTAAGTCTGTCATACATTTCCTCCTGCTTAGCTTCTTGTTTCTCCACGATTTCCAGCGAAGCATCATTGAGGGCTGCTATGATGAATTCAAAGTCATCAGTAGTAAGCACGGTCTTCATCTTGGTCATGGTGGCTCTCGATTTCTTCTGGGAAGAATGTTTCATGGGAGAAACCTTCCTCTTCTTCAGGGCATCGGTCTCATCTCTCGGCAGTGTTACTTTACCTTGCTTCTGTTCAGTTCTTGTGCCATTTATTTCTTCCTCCTCACCCCCTCAGTCAGGTGATACTGAAGCAGTCTTTCCTAAGGTGCTACTTAGGTCTTGGACCTCTTTGGTATTCTTCATTTTGCTAGGTCCGGGTGTATCATGCATGATTTCTGGGTTGTCAGGGTCGTACATCTCTGCAGGGTCTGTTGGAATAAGGAGGTTTGTCGACCAGTCCTTAGTGATCTCCTCAATATCCTCTTTTGTGAGCTTGTAGTATGACTATAGCTTCTCCTTATGTTCATCGGCGCATGTTATAAGGTAGATGAAGTGTCAATCTACGCAAAACTTCATCAGAGGTTGGAATCTCTGTAAGGTGTTCAGAGTCATGCGAGGTTCTGCTTCTATGGCTCTCTTCAGTTGGAGGTAGTAGGTATGAAAAACAATGTTCAACTTCCAGTGTTTGTTCATATCACTCGAGTACCGAATGGTAGTGAACTTCACAACAAGCGGCTCGAACAGTTCAATATCTGGGAAGGTCGCACCTTCCGACATCTCCCAGACAACAAAGGCGATAAGGATCAGGAGCCAGCTGAAGTGGAACTCGTAGCCCCGATCTTGTGCTTCGCGACAGTTTAGCTCCAGCTTATTCACCAATTACTTCGCCCAATTCATCTGTAAACCTTCTATGCACTTTCCCACGAGGTCAACAAAAAATCCTGTGACCTCCATAGCTCTGTTCTTCCTTACTAACTTTCCTACAATTAACTGACAAGTGAGGTGCACTGCGCCATTCTGGATGGAGGCTACCTTGTAGCCTCATGTTCCCTTTTCAACATTGCCATATGTATCCTTGATCTTCTATGCTAGTGCGCAATCTGTGGCTTTTCCTGGATAAAACTCCTGCGGGTCGGGTCCTTACATACTCAATCCTGTGATCATATGGATCAACATCGGGTTGACTATGATACGATGGTCTAGCCATAAGTAGCCACCATGGTAACATGAAAGTAATAACTTGACACATGCATTGACTTCCTGGTGCCATCCGAAGTGTGAGATTTTCATGATGTTTAACAAAGTGGACTGTGTGAGGTTCATTGTCCACGACTGAGGGATTATCTTTAAGTTCTTCCCCTTTGTCGGGGTCAGGTATTTATACGGGGCAAGCATACTATAGTTTTTGCGATCTCCGAGGTTGAAGTCACTGAACTTCAACGCTGTGATCTTATCCTGTTGTGCGCGAACTGCGCGTATCCCCTTCAGGAGGTATGCAGTAACCATGGTGTACTCGAATTCTCTTAGCACACTATCTCAACTCACTGCCCCAGCCAGAGGTGGGATGTAATCCGACAATATGGTCGGGATCAGCGTCACATTTTCTAGGTCATCTATGTGTTTGGTTCTCTTTTCCGCTGATGGTCGGGATGATCCACCTCTGCCAGCAGTCGACGGAGAGGCTTGCAGTCCTCTCGTCGATGATGCTTGAATACTTGTAGACATCACTCTTTCAGACATTACCCTTTCAGTCATTAGGTCAATCAGAACTTCTTCGAAAATTTTCTCTACAACGCTAATCTTGTTCGACATGCACGCTCGTGGTTGAATGTCTCAGGTTCAAAGAGTAACTGTTTAATGCAATGGGATAGATGGAACTAATGCAGTGGTCACTGTGTGAAATCAACTATGTTGCGAGCTCTAATAGTCACGATTGGAAAAAGTGTTCTTGTTGCGTGCACAACGGGATAAATAGATAACTCAGCAACGAATCTCTTGCAACGAGCGAGAAGCCTTCATTAACTTAGTTCTGTCTGTTGTGGTACGGTCCCAACGGTCTGGTGGCAAAATTTCTGACCATAAATGCCTTTCTACCCATTCGGGTCGTCGGTCGAATGGTTATATTGTTCCAACGACTATATTTCTTCGCCATGGCGAAGTGCCATGTGAAGTTGTTCTGATATTCCGACAAATCTCCAATTTTGTAAATTTTCCTTCTGCGAAGTTCCCTCGGGAACCTTCTATAACTTTTCAATCTTAGCTCTCTTCTTACTTAGTTTTCTAGCCTTCTTTCCAGTGAGCTTCGTCTCAGAATTCCTTTTTCCATTCTGATTCTTATCTTCTTTCGATAGAGTAACTTCAAGTTGTTGAGGTTCCTTCCTAGAAATCAAGGGTAATACTTCATCTATACCTGGAATAGGTACTTCAGTATTTTGTGGGTTTTCTAATGTTCTTCCAACTTCGACATCTAAATCTTTGGTTTGAAATAGCTTCGCCCGGTTCTCCTGTTCTTCAATCAAGTGTGCAATTCTCCTAGTCATGAAATCTTTTAACTCTTGCTTCTTTTGTTCTAAGACTTATTCTTCTTTCCTTCTGGCCTGATCTTTTTCAATCCACGGTTTTCCTAATAACATAGCAAATGAAGCGATGTTCTCAATAAATTTAACAAATTCAAATTCTTCCTCTGTCGAAGTTCCATGAGCACTCATAGATATCCTGGTAAGTCTTCCACATAGAGTTATCAGCTTTCCTCTGAATAATCCTATTACTCCCAATGAAGGAATCATAGCAGGTTCCCTAAAAGTTTCCAAGTTCTTTCGATCATGATATTCACCTGTGTTTCCTCATCCAGAACGCAGTCAATGTCGAAGTCTCATATTCTTGCTTCAATGTAATCTTTTTCTTTAAATACCTCTGATAAACTGACATGTCAATGATCATTCAGGGTTTGTTTTATCTGTAGCAATACTTTTTCTGATTCTTTCTGGGGTTTTGTCATAATCTCAGTTTTTGGATCTGCCTTAGGGTTTTCTTGGTTCATATTCATTCTTTCAACCTTAGCAATCATTCTAGGGCAATCCAATACTTCATGGTCCATAGATTTGCAACAGAGGCAACTAGGTCTTCTACCAAGGCATTCCTTAGCTAGATGTCTCGGTCTTCTGCAATTGTAACAAAGGGTTAATCCTCTCTTTCTCTTAAATGATCTCTAGCCTTTCTTGTACTCCGCACTAGGATCATAGTAGCTAACCTGCAAAAAATTCTGTCTAGGATCCTACATCCATTTGTTAGTCCAAACATTCTCTCTATGCATAGGTATAACATATCTTTCATTATTCTTATTAGATCTATTCATATCAAATCTTCTTTCTTCTATTAGTGCCCTAGTTTTCAAGCTAGGATAAATCTTATCCAACATACCTAGATCCAAACTTTAGAATCAAAAATTTCCACTAATATTATCTTCAGCAGAGCACAAAGCTTCTAGATCTTAAAACTTTTCACTATTCTTACCTTTATCAGAGCACAAAGCATTCAGATCTTACCTCTTTTCTTCAGATCGGACTTCTTTCTTTAGCACAAAGCTTCAGAAATCAAGTAGAATATTGTGCACTAGAGCGGAAGATCTATGCACAGAGCTTTCACAATTTTAGGTCAGGTCTTTGCACAAAGCTTCTTTTTCCTCAGTTCCCAGCAATCATAGTTTTAGGTCCCGACAATCACAATTTCAGTCCCGACAACGGAACCATTTGTTGGCACAGGGGCAGACCCAAGGTTCAACGCTACAACAACGCACCAACAAAACCCTAAATATCAACCCTTTTGGCAACACCTGCGAAGCAAATGAAGTCTCACCCGAGGTAGAGGCAGGGTTGGTTGCAGGACTCCAGTGTCTGCAACCTTTGCTGGGACACAGATCTGTGATTCTAATCAAGGCACTCAACAGTTAACATTCATTGATATTCAATTCTTAGTTACAACACAGTTAAACCCTAATTACATAGCATCACAGTATTCAACTAGATCTAGCATCTAACAACACTTACCATGACGAAATAGATCAAATCTTAACAGATTCAGCACTAAGCACATGTATATAAGTCAGATCTAACATCCATCCATATTATTAAGTACCAAACATCGACAAATCATTCATCTATATTAAATCACTAAGCACATTAACATATAGGCACATCAACACATTGCACAAATCAGAGCAACACAACATGTACGTGGTTCACCCACACCTTGGGGCTACATCCACCAACTCTTTGTCTTCTTTATTAGTTTCTTCAATAGGTTACATGCATAGAGCCTCAAAAACCCTACTCCGCAGAGAACAAGAGATCTGCGCAGCTCGCTAGATCCTCCTTCCCTGAGTAGATCTAAGCACACAACCTTCTACAGTCTCTTACAATGACTTGCACTTAGCTCTTCAAGTGTCACATAGTATGCACCAAATCACTTACAACTCTTGATCACATAGATCCAACTCTAGCACTCAGCCATTCGTTTTCTCACTACATCACCTTAGCATCTATTTATACATACAAAATAGGCCTAAGCATGGGTGAACCCATGGGCCGACATTCCCATACCCGTTACATAATCCCAAATCCAAAAAAGGGCCCTAAAAGGGGTTGAGATCCTGTGATTTCCGCTTCGTCTTGCGCTCCACCTTCGATAGTCTATCGAAGTCTCAAAATCAGGTCAAACATGACCAAGAATCCTCAAAACTTGGTCAAGGGACAACAAGAGGTGAAAGGGAGAGCTATAGACACCCTTTCAGGAGTACCCAGGTACAACACTTTCAGGCTCAAGGGCCTTGTACAGGGGTAGAACATGACCTCTTTAGTTGATGGTGGGGCCACCCACAATTTCATAGATGCATCCTTAGTAGCCAAGTAGGGGTTACACACTAAGGAGTTTGAGGGATTCCACATGGCAGTGGCAGATGGATACACGATGTGTAACATCCCCAACCACCCAAGTCGAGGCAAGCTACGCCATATAACTCTTTTTTTCTCTCTGCGGAACATACTGTAACATACCTAGCATCCAACTGAGATATGCCACATAAATTTTTCAAACTGCATGCAATTAAAACATATACACATAAAACTCTTGAGGAAATATATATATAAAACATAAATAGGCAAATACGTTCTGTAAATGCATTGATTCATACTGAAATAACAATAAACACATACATGCAACATATACAGGCAATACCCATAACTATAAATACAGTTATAACCACACATAGTATAAACCCACAAAAATAAACACGTAAATAATAATGCAACATGTAAATTTATCATACAGTTGACACTTATCTTGGTAATAATATCACCAACTGCGTGTAGACCTTCCACGAATCTCTTAGCCTTAGACCACACTACTCATCACTCTCAGCAGTGGGTCACCCCCGAGCTGGAACTAAACTCCACCTGGGTAAAGGGATTCCTAACCAAGCTAATGGCTCATAGACAACAGGAAAGACTCTGTCACAGGTGCCCACTCAAACTAACAACCTATAGTCCCTCATTCCCCACATGCCTATCCCACCCGAGGAAGTGTTCCCCTTCTCTGCTCAACAGTCCTTTGGCTGCCCCACTTCCATTCCATGCTTCAACAACAGGCCGAAAAGGAAGTCTTAGAGCCCTGTAGCTGTAGTTTCACACCTTCAGGAAATCACTTCCCAACAATTCTCTCACCTAGAGAGAAATTGTTCACGGGCTTGACAACCCACCTCTTCAATATCCCACAGGCCTGACAACCCACTTCTTCAGTCCATATCCCAAGCTAACCAGGTATACCTACAGGTATGGATACAGATACAGGCTCAAGTACAGTGACATGAAGGTATGGAGGATAGATCAATGATTATCTGAATGCTCATGGATGATTGACTAGATGATTGAATGATGGAAGGAAGAATGATGAAAAGAAACATGGAAATGAACTAAGTCCAAACAATATGTATGCATGTCCCCAACTTGAAACTTGTCATGTTGGGAGATACTTTGTCCACTTGTCCCCATCTTTAGAACTTATGATAAAATAATTATCCATACTTTATACTTTAAGAAGTATTAATATAAAATTCATTTTTGGCTTAGGCTCCCTATCTTAGCCCCTTTTTCTTAACCTTTAGCCCCCACCCTTTCCATAAATAGTGGAGTTTAGTCCCCCATACTCTTTTATCGTGGTCGGTTTGCGCACAACGATGTATTTTATATTAATGTTGAGACATATACAAAAGTAGGCGCACTCGCCTTTAACATCTAGGCTCTTTGGCCTAATAATCACAAAACTGGCTCACCAGCCTATAAAACACAACATATACACAAAGGCTCTGTGGCCTCAAAATTGCGCGCACTTAAGTTGTTGTGCGCGGTATCCTGGAATGTGCACACTTCCTCATTTTACTGTGCAATACATGCATGCACTATGCCATGAAAGATGCATACTAAAATTATATCAAACAACTTACCGGCTTAAGTACATTTTCATTTACAATATAATTAGGTTCGGCCTAGGGATATTACAATCCCCTCCCCTTATTTATGCATTGTCCTCATTACATTATGTTCTTAATGATATTTGAAGGCATAATTGAAGCCCCAAAATGAATCTCCTCGACAATACCTTTCCAACGAGCTAGCACACGCCTAAAACGGAGATCTTATGCAAAAGTTACGACCTCAGGAAGTTGATGTATTCACTTACCCAAACGGGGTCCGCATGACTTTTGGCGCTTCATCTCCTAGGGTTAGGTTTTTGGATGTCTAGAGTTTTGGGAATTCCTGTTTATTGTAAAAATGCCTTTAGAGCCTCATTGTAACCATCTTCTTATGAATGCGAGTAGTCGTCACATCTCTTCTCAGAGATAAGCTGCCACCATTATAACGAGTCTTTCACTCTGTATTTTTACAGTCTCTGTACATTTATTTCATTAATAGAAATCATGTATTATTATATCTCTATGTTTATGGTTGCATCACTAATATATTTATGTTATATTATTGGATATACACGATATCTCTGTGCATTTCTTTATTATATCTCCGCTCTCATTTTGTGCCGAAAATTAATCTGGATCAGTGGTATCAGAGCAGGTTGCTCTTGATCGTTTTTTTAGTGCATGTCCCCGACGAGGTCCGAGTATAGAAAGTTGGGTCTTGAGCTTGTCTCTCTTGAATACAATTGCTCTCGCATGCCCAAGAAACCCTCAATGGCGGAAGAAATGAAAAACGACGGAGCAGATGATCCTATCAATTTGTTGCTTGAGCAAGCTCTCACGCGACAGAGGGACGAAATGATGGAGAATTTTGCCCACATCCTTCAATACCTGCCGATAACAGCAGGCACATATTCATCAAGCGGCCACTTTGGATGCACCTCGCCTTTCAAGGTACATGTTAATTTTGATATTCCTATATTTGAAGGACAGATAGATGCAGAAGCCCTAGAAAAATGGTTAACTATGTTAGAAGGTTATTTCTCTATTCACAATTTTTCCGACAAAGAAAAGATTACCTTCGCACTCCTTAAAGCTCTCCCTCATGTCAAACATTGGTGGGAAACTTACTAGGAGCAAAGTTCCACAGA
Source organism: Picea engelmannii (assembly GCA_009831015.1). NCBI lineage: Eukaryota > Viridiplantae > Streptophyta > Pinopsida > Pinales > Pinaceae > Picea > Picea engelmannii. The sequence goes on along the minus strand of ML784622.1, from coordinate 396,649 downwards.
TGAGTCTGGAATATATGGGGTTGATCCCACTTGGGATTTTTTTGTGGATGCGGTAAAGGAACAATATTACCCTGTTGGCAACTATGAGGACTAGTACATGAGATGGACCACACTACGGCAAGAGAGGGGCTAAGCAGTTCTGGAGTTCACCATACCTTTCATACCTTGCGCATCAAGCTGGGTATCAAAGACTCCGAGCGACATTTGGTTCTGAAATACCCTGGGGCTCTACATAGATACATCCAGACTGAAATGGATTTTTTGGACATCTCATCACTCGGTGTTGCTTATCGATATGTTGTTAAAATCGAGAAGAAATTTAAGCACCAGAACAAACGGGAGTTTGGGTTTGCAAATCCACAACAATTGAAGTATGACAAAGACGGCCCTAACAAACAATCTCCTGAAAACCAGTCCAAGACATAGGAAAAGAAGGGTCACGGGAAGACAAAGAAGGACACCGGAAAATGGTGCGAGTTCCACAAAAGCCCCTGGCACAACACCGATGAATGTCGCTCAAAACAATCATTGGTGGACGAGATTAAAGACAAAGAGCCAAACCCTAATTCAGAATCTGATTCTAAAAATAATGGTAAAGGACAGATCATTGACATGGACCCCACTGCTATTGTCGCGACTGCAACAATTCAACCAGAAGAACCAACAGATCCTGAAGAGGGGGAGCATCTTTTTCATTCACAGATGTGGGTGAAGGGGACGCTGCTGCATTTTATTGTTGATAGCGGAAACCAGAAGAACCTCATCTCAGCAGAGGTCGTCAAACAGTTGGGATTGTCGACAACACCACACCCGTAGCCATACAACATCGGGTGGCTTCGCCAAGGACGAGATATATGTGTTAGCCAACAATGTCGATTGTCATATGGCATCCAACCCTTCAAGGATGAGGTATTATGTGATGTTGCCCCACTGGATGTTTGCGATGTTCTCTTGGGCCAACCATATATGTGGAAGCGCCGTGTTGTTTATGAGTTTCGACCCCGGAGTGTCATTGTTTCTTTGGGGGGTCATCTCTATAGAATACCAGAGGTAGTTCCAACTACTGTTCCACCTAAAAAGTGCCACAAGGTAGTATCTCGTAGTGCAAAATGTAGCTTCTTCACACTCTGTTCAAAAGGAGAACAAAAGGACATTGCAACCACTACAACCTCTCCCCAAGCACCTTCTATCAAATAGAAGCAAGTCGACAAGGTTGCAACAAAGCGCAAAGATTCCTTCTGCACATCGTCCTCTCATGTATTCCGACTTGTTGAACGGCCTCAGCCTCAACAGGTTTGTGACAAACTTCCACAAACTGAGCAGCGTGACGTCTCCAGCAAGACAAACAGCTCACCAAGATGCAGATTCAACAAACGGTTTTCCCTCTCCCCCAGGAACTCAATGCAATGGAGACCATTGCTTCCTAAGGAGGGAGGATTGATCCAGGTGGATATCGGTGGCCACCCACCTTTTTCGACTGGCTCAAAAAAGTTTTCTAGCAATTTTGGCAATTTACTATTTTTAGCAATTTTTAACTTTTGGGGCCATTTTGAGGGCCCAAATGAAGGTTTTTCGATGTCAATGTTCTCAATGATATCCAAAGGCATAGTTGAACCCCCAAAATGAATCTCCTCGACAATACATTTCCAACGAGCTATCACACGCCTAAAACGAAGATTGTATGCAAAAGTTACGACCTCGAGAAGTTGATGTACTCACTTACCCAAATGGGGTCCGCATGAATTTTGGCGCTTCATCTCCGAGGGTTAGGTTTTTGGATGTCTAGGGTTTTGGGCATTCATGTTTATTGTAAAAAGGCCTTCAGAGCCTCATTGTAACCATCTTCTGGCAAATGCGAATAGCCGTCACATCTCTTCTCAGAGATAAGTTGCCACCATTCTAGCGAGTCTTTCACTCTGTATTTTTACAGTCTCTGTACATTTATTTCATTAATATAAATCGTGTATTACTGTATCTCTGTGTTTATGGTTGCATCTCTGATATATTTTTTTTATATTATTGGATCTACACGATATCTCTGTGCATTTCTTTATTATATCTCCGCTCTCATTTCGTGCCGAAAATTAATCCGGATCATATCTTCTCAGGATCCACTGCTATCCCATCATTTGAAATGATATGTCCCAAATAATGAATTTGCTCCTAATAAAATGAGCACTTGCTCAATTTGGCATACAATTGATGCTCCTTTAATATTTGCAACACCATCCTCAAGTGATGCTCATGCTCTTCTTCTGACTTAGAATATACAAGGATGTCATCCAAAAAGACAATGACAAAATTGTCTAAATACTCTTGAAAAACACCATTCATTAAGCACATGAAAACAACTGGTGCATTTGACAACCCAAATGGCACCACTGTGAACTCATAATGACCATACCTTGTCCTGAAGGTGGTCTTGCTACTATCTTCCTCTTTAATCCTTACCTGATGGTATCATGTCCTGAGATCTATCTTTAAAAATATCTTTTCATCCTTCAATTGATCAAAGAGATCGCCAATCCTTGGCAGAGGATACTTATTCTTTACAGTCACTTTATTCAGTTGTCTGAAATCAATACACAATATTAATGTCCCATCTTTCTTATTCACAAACAAGACTAGGGCACCCCAAGGTGACACACTTGGGCGTATATACCCCTTCTTCAGAAGTTCTTCAAGTTGCATTTGCAATTCCTTCAGCTCAGGTGTACTCATCGTGTATGGAGTCTTTGACACTGGAGTTGCTCCAGGCATTAAATTTATAGATAAATCAATATCTCTCTTTGGGGGTAGTCCTGGTACCTCCTTGAACACATCTTCAAAATCTTCCAAGACTGCATGATCTTCCAAATTTGGCACCTTATCTTTAGGTGTCTCTTCCATATGAGCTGCAAATATTTGACACCCTTTTCTGTAACATTTCTTCAGCTGCAATGCTGAAATTTCTCTGCTGGTTACTGCCCCGGGAATTCCCTCCACTTTCCTTAGTTTCCCTTCCTCATCCAAGAAAGTAAATGCCTTGTTATGACCGTCTAGTATAGCGTGATGTTGGTCCAACCAATCCATCCCAATTAGACAGTCATAAGAACCTAAAGGAAAGATGTTCAGATATGCCCTAGTGTTCAGCCCATTCATGTCCATAATACATGACTTAACCATCTCATTAACTTTCCTTTTGACTCCGGTAGCCAACTGCACCAACCAAGATTTTCCATGTTTTCTTCTTGGCAAATGAAAAATTTCCACCATCTTAGGACCTATATAACTATGAATAGCTCCTGAATCAATTAAAATAGCAATGGTTTGGTTGTTGATCATACCTTCCACTTCAATCATATGTGACTGATACTCTGCTTGTTTGTTTTCCAAGACTGCATAGATCCTTGGTACATTTCTTCCCATGTACTCCATTGTTTCAGCTTGTTGTACATTGTAGACAATCCTCATCTTTTCACCTATGTGAGGACAATCTCTGAACATATGATCTCCTTTACAACCCCAACATTGAATAGGTGGTTGCCTTGGCCTTTGACCCCCTGCTTCAATCGTTCTGGGCTATCTGGAAGTTGTTTGTCCCTAAGGATTGTTTCTGAAGAATGGTGGCTTAGTTCCCTTCTTCCTCTAATCCATCTTGAATTTCTTTTTGTCTTCCCAAGATTTTTGGAAAGTTGGTCTTGATTTTTGTTGATCATATAGGCATCTATCTCGCCTTATGGTCTCCTCCAATGTCTTGGGATCATCATACTATATTTTTTCACTGATGAATGATGGAAATCCACTCAAATACCTCTGAATCTTAACTGTCTCATCCTTGATGAAATAAACATACTACAACAGTTCTAAAAATCTTCTTTCATATTCATCTATGTTTATAGTCCCAAGATTGAGTTCTAAGAACTCTTTCATTTTCTTGTCATAGTATATCTTAGTCAATTATTTCTTCTCAAAATACTTCTTGAATTCCCTCTAAGTAACACTTTTCTCTTTAATGTGATGCACCTCCACAATTTGATCCCACCACATGGATGCCTTTCCCTTGAGTTGATAGATGACAATTCTACCTTCTGCATGAGAAGAATAATTATGCAATTGAAAATACTTTCTCATGCCCAGCAACCATGTCTTTGCATCTTCATCCTTCTTATGCTCACCAACAAATGTAGGAGGTTTGATTTTGTTCATTTTTCCTCATAGTTCATCCACCCCAGACTTCTTATGCTTCCTAATAGGGGATGGAATTGAGTTGCTTTGTTCCCTCTTATTGGAATGCCTCGGGGAGTGAGGGTGATGTCTGTTAACACTTTTTGTTCTTCTTTTCTCATCAGGAGACCTGTGACTTCCTGATTTGCTTGAGCCACTCTCCTTATCCAATTTATTTTCTATTATGTTCAAGCTCTGCATTAACTTCATTTTGAAGTCATCCTGCTGCTCATTGGCTCTCATAAGCCTTTCATTATCATCTTTATGGCTTTGGACATCCTTCTACAAATTTTTAATGGTCTCTACCATATTCATGTTTTCATCTCTTCCTTCTTCATGTCCATTAGAGTTTGTTCCTTCAATGCCCAAATGGACATCCATCCCTCTGATCTCATCTTCCTGGATGTAAGTCCTCTGTGCCTCTTCCATTACTCTAGACTCTGTGTAGATCCTGATCTGATCTAGTTGTTTTTAACTCTGCAAAATGTGCAGCCAACAAAACTTTGTCAGGCTAACTGTTTCAACAATCTCATGAAAAAATATGAACCATTCTGGTTCAATAATATATCATAACTCTTTATTATGATTTCCTGGAAACTTGAATGCCCAGATCAATTTTCCGGGTGAATATATATATTCTATTGTCCAATACCTTTCCAACTACTGCTCCCATGCTCAATTCCAAGTCTCAAGCATAAAGTTATGACTATTTGAAAATTGCCCATTAATTTTTCTGTTCACACTTCAACTTGGCGCAACTCATGGCTGTAATTATGCATTTTTTCACCTACTCCATTGGATTTTTTCATAGTATCTCAATTGAGTTTCTTCATATACATCTTATGGACACTCTGTCCAAATTTCACCTTTTTCTAGGTTCCGGGTTGCTAGTTACAACCTGCTGAAGTTTTGGGCCAATTCTTGCTTTTTGTCTTGAATGCTACATGTAAATTATTTTCCATATTAAACATTTTTAACATGCCCAGAAATTTAATTGAGATCTGGTACTGTTTTCTACGGCGCAATAGATTTCCATTGACTGCTCCTGCACCTCAATCTGATTTTGGAGCAGAAAGCTATGGCTCTTTGAAGTTAGTTGGGTCTTAAAATTTACCCTCCACTGTTTTTGCTGTAACTTTCTCATAAAAGATTTGTTTGACGAACAATTTACACCATTAGAAAGCTCCCTCCGAGATATTTTATTTGAGTTTCAGAGACAAATAATACCTTGGTACAGAGTGTACATTATGTTCTTGTGGTTTTTGCGTTTCTAAAAACGCTCTTAAAGGCCTCAAAAATGCGTTGCAAAAAGATGACGTTCAAATGATATAAAACGTCGCAGAAAATCGTTGGTTTTCTATTGTTGTTCACTATCCAAATGACTTCGCATGCACAAATTTCAACCTACACACATATTTAGCATGCACAACAACACCACAATGTAAATCATGCTCCGCGCACCTATAACCATTGTGTATCACTTCTCTGTCGCGCCAATAACTTGCGCACACTACTTTTGCGACGCACGCCGATATCCACCGCGCGCAGTTTTGGTTCTTACACTATTACCTATTGCGCACAATTTTTGTATCATGCATTGATATACCGCATGCATTTTAATCTATGTGTTGCACCATGCCAAAGTTTAGTACGCCCCTACCGCACACCAATAGTCTGCGCGCACCATTTACTAGAGTGTCGCGTGACAACTTATACTCATATTGCACACGCACCAATCAAACTCCTCTGCGCTCTGCCAATACTGTGCACACCACGCATGCCATTATTGTGTGTGTGCAAACCGCGCAATGATAAATATAGCGCCCACACTCGCACACCAACATTTTTCCACGCGGCGCCAAAATTTAGTGCGCACACCCACACACAAACATTTTTCACATGGTGCCAAATTTTAGTGCGCGCACCCGCACACTAACATTTTTCTGCACAGTGCCAAAATTTAGTGCGTGCACCCGTACATCAACATTTTTCTGTGCGGTGCCAAAATTTAGTGCGCACACTCGCACACCAACATTTTTCCGCGCAACGCCAAATTTTAGCGCATGCACCCGCACACCAACATTTTTCTGCGTGGTGCCAAAATTTAGCGCGCGCACCCGCACATCAACATTTTTCTGCGCGATGCCAAAATTTAGTGCGCGCACCCACACACCAACATTTTTCCGCGCGGCACCAAATTTTAGCGCGCGTGTTCGCATGCCAATATTTTTCCGCACAGTGCCTAATTTTTACATATCACAAGATTTTTACTGCGCAACATGCATTTTTTTTTTTAGTGCACCCACCTGTGCACATTCATTTTTATGCGCATTAATTCCTCGTGAATTCCGCTGTAGAAATTGTTTTTTTTTTTAACTTTTTCCCAATTTTTACCACCGGCATTCTGTAACTATGAAATTTTCTCAATTTCACCTCGTTAACACCAATTCAATCTCTGTAACAACAAATCGTTGTGGGTTAACATTTTTGGAACAAATTTTTCCACACTCAATTCATGAATTGAGAATTTTAATTACAAAATTCACTCCATCCATCATGGCTTCACTGTAACTTCAAATTCGACCCATTCTAGGTCCGAATTTGCTAGAACAGATATTAAATCAGGAATATCTCACCACTTGGCAAAATTTCTCAATTTTCCCATGAATTTAACAACAAAAATTGGGCCTTTTCCCTAATTCTGCACAATTGTTGTTACTTTTTACCATGGACGCTTTGAAACTCGAAATTTGGCCACTTCGAAATAAATCCTCTTTGAAATTTCACTTCAACTCAACTTGCTCGGCCCATCTAGGCTCAGTGTTGAAAACCGAGGCTTTGATACCATATTGTAACATCCTCGACCACCCAGGTTGGGGCATGCTACGCCAAAGAACGCTTTTGTTCTCTCTGCGGAACATATTGTAACATACCCAACATCCAACTGAGCTATGCCACATAAATTTTTCGAATTGCATGCAATTAAAACATATAAACACAAAAATCTTGCGGAAATTTATATATAAAACATAAACAAACAAATGTGTTATGTAAATGCACGGATTCATATTGAAATAACAGTAAACACATACATGCAACATATACAGGCAATACCCATAACTATAAAGATAGTTATAACCACACATAGGATAAACCCACAAAAATAATTGCGTAAATAATAATGCAACATGTAAATTTATCACACAATTGACACGTATCTTGGTAAGAATATCACCAACTGCGTGCAGACCTTCCACGAACCTCCCAACCTTAAACCACACTGCTCATCACTCTCAGCAGTGGGTCACCCCCGAGCTGGGACTAAACTCCACTCGGGTAAAGGGATTCCTAACTAGGCTAATGACTCATAGACAACAGGAAAGACTCTGTCACAGGTGCCCACTCAAACTAACAGCCTACAATCCATCATTCCCCACATGCCTGTCCCACCCCAGGAAGTGTGCCCCTTCTCTGCTCAACAGTCCTTCGGCTGCCCCACTTCCTTTCCGGGCTTTAGCAACAGGCTGGACAAGAAGTCTCAGAGCCCTGTAGCTTAAGTTTCACACCTTTAGGAAATCACTTCCCAACAATTCTCTCACCCAGAGAGAAATTGCTCACGAGCTTGACAACCCGTCTCTTCAATATCCCATGGGCCTGACAACCTGCTTCTTCAGTCCAGCTCCCAAGCTAACCAGGTACACCTATAGGCATGGATACAGATACAGGCTCAGGTACAGTGACATGAAGGTATGGAGGATAACTCAATGAGTGTCTGAATGCTCATGGATGATTTACTGGATGACTGAATGATGGAAAGAATCCTGGAAATGAACTAAGTCCAAACAATATGTATGCATGTCCCCAACTTGACACTTGTCATGTTGAGAGCTACTTTGGCCCACTTGTCCCCATATTTAGAACTTAGGATAAAATAATTATCCATACTTTATACTTTAAGAAGTATTAATATAATACTCCTTTTTGGCTTAGGCTCCCTAGCTTAGCCCCTTTTCCTTAACTTTTAGCCCCCACCCTTTCCCTAACTAGTGAAAGTTAGTCCCCCATACTCTTTTATCGTGGTCGAACTGCGTGCAACGATGCATTTTATATTAATGCTGAGACATATACAAAAGTAGGCGCATTGGCCTTTAACATCTAGGATCTCCGGCCTAATAATCACAAAAGTGGCTCACCAGCCTATAAAACACAACATATACACAAAGGCTCCCTGGCCTCAAAATTGTGTGCACTTAAGTTGTTACGCGCGGTATCCTGGAATGTGCACACTTCCTCATTTTACTGCACAGTACATGCATGCACTATGCCATGAAAGGTGCACGCTAAAATGATATCAAACAAATCACCAACTTAAGTACATTTTCATTTACATTACAATTGGGTTTGGCCTAGGGATATTACACGATGACATGTTTGGACATGATCCCAGACCTAGAGGTCAAACTAGGCAACTACACCTTGACAAACACTTTCTATTTAGTTGACATGTCAGATACAGATGCAATATTGGGGGTACAATGGTTATATTCATTAGGGGATATTGGGTTCAACTATCAAACGTTGACCATGAGCTTCAGAGACGCTAGTGGATCGAGAGTGGAACTGAGAGGCATGACTATAGGAGCACCATGAGCAGTATCATAAAAATGGATGGAGAGGATCTTCCGTCATGGTGATGTGGCCTATGCAGCAGAGTGTTTGATCACCGCACGGAAGGATTTAGAGGGCAGAGAACAATACCATCCACAGATCAGAGAGCTTTTGAGCCAGTATGACCTAGTGTTTGGGCCGATACCACCAGGGAGACCACCAGATAGAGGATTTGAGCACATGATCGAGCTGGAGGCAAGGGCTACACCGGTGATCACTACGCCTTATAGGCATCCCAAGAGGTTCAAGGATGAGATTGAGAAAACAATCAAAGAATTGCTTGCGATGGGGCACATCAGGCCCAACACGTGTCCTTTTGCCTCTTCAGTCGTTCTGGTACTGAAGAAGGATGGCACATTACAGATGTGCATTGATTACAGAGCTCTCAACAAGAAAATGATAAAGAATAGGTACCCCAATCCGCGCATAGATGAGTTGATGGACACGTTGCATGGGGCAGTTTTCTTCACCAAGATTGATCTGCGATCCAGGTATCATCAGATCAACATCAAGGAGAAGGATATAGAGAAGACCGCATTCAGATGCCACTTCAGACATTTTGAGTTCTTGGTCATGCCATTTGGGTTGACCAATGCACCGACCACTTTCCAGTCTTGCATGAACCACATCTTCAGAGGATAGTTGAGGAAATACCCTTTGGTGTTCTTCAATGATATATTGATATACAACAGGATGTGGGATGAACATTTGGCACATTTGGAGGAGGTCTTGAGCATTATGCAGGCACAGTCATTATATGCTAAGGAATCCAAATGTGAGTTTGGAATGAGAGAACTAATGTACTTGGGGCATATCATCAGTGGGCAGGGAGTACAGGTTCATCAGGAAAAGATCAGGGCCATTCTGGATTGGTCAACACCCAAGAACCTCACAGAATTGAAGGGATTCTTTGGGTTATGCAGTTACTACAGGCGGTTTGTCAAGGGTTTTTCACAGTTGGGAGCACCACTCACAGACTTGACCAAGAAGGGTGCTTTTCATTGGATAGAGGAGTCACAACAAACATTTGATAAAATGAAGGAGGTTATGAGCACATGCCCTGTTCTAGCCCTTCCAGACTTCCCGCAACCGTTTGTCTTAGAGTGCAACACATCAGGGGTGGGGATTGGAGCAATTTTGATGCAGGGGGGCTACCCCATTGTGTTTGAGAGTAGAAAGCTCAACGTGTATGAGGGACTCTATCCTATTTACGACAAGGAAATTCTATCAATCATGCATGCCTTAACCAAATTTAGGCAGTCTCTGGTAGGCAACATATTTGTAGTGAAGATTGATCATAACAGTCTCAAGTATTTCCTAGATCAGAAAGACCTCAGTGAGAGACAACATAAGTGCGTCTCAAAGATCCAAGCCTTTGACTTTGACATTGAGTATATCAAGGGAAAAAGTAATATCATAGCAGATGCCTTGTCCAGGAGGCCAACAGGGTGTTTGATGATGGACGTTTGTACAGATTGGAAAGCTCATTTGTTGGTGGAGTACTCCAAAAAAAAAATTGCTTGTGAGGTGATGGATGGACAGGTGGTTGATGATAGATATTGGGTTCTTGCTGATGTCATTTTCTACAAGGACCAGATCTACTTGGTTCTAGAATATACCATGAAGGGGGAAATTCTGAAGGTGTGTCATGATTCACCTACATTAGGGCATCAGGGGTACTTCAAAACGTATAGGCAGATCAAGGAGAGATTCTCATGGAAGGGTCTCAAGGATGATGTGCTGAAAAACATTCAGGAGTGCACGAATTGTCAGCAGAACAAGTCTGAGCAGACACACCCCACAAGGTTGCTACAACCCCTACCCATTCTAGAGAAAAAATGGGAGAGCATTTCTATGGATTTCATTATAAGCCTTCCTCGAGTGCAAGGCAGAGACTGTATATTTGTGGTGGTCGACAGGCTAACCAAATTTGCACATTTCTTCACCATACCCATGGACTACAAGGCCATACAGGTAGCATAGTTGTTTTTTAGGGAGGTATTATGGTTGCATGGTTTACCCAGACAGATAGTCAGTGATAGAGATGGGCGCTTCATCAATGTGTTTTGGCAAGAGATTTTCAGGTTGACATAAACAAAGCTAGCTACGAGTACTAGCTACCACCCAAAAACAGATGGATAGACAGAGATCATTAACAAATGGGTTGAGGGGTATCTGAGGAACTATGTGGGGGGCAGCATTGCACATGGGTGAGTATTGCTACAACACAACTTACCATATGTCTATCAGGATGTCACCGTTCAGGGCATTGTATGGATACGATGCACCCTCCTTTATGGAGACTATGTTTGGGGACAACAGGGTCTCAAGGGCCAAATACTAGGTGGAGGAGAGTCAGAGGATTCTGCAGGCAGTGAGGGAGAACTTACAGACGGCTCATAACCAACAAAAGATCTATGCAAACCGACAAAGGGTCGAGTGCAGTTTTGAGGTAGGGGATTTGGTTTTTCTACGATTACAGCCATACAGACAATCCTCCTTGAAGAGGAGCGGAGCAGAGAAGCTGAAGCCAAAGTTTTATGGGCCATACAGAGTCATCAGGAGGATAGGTGAGGTGGCATACGAGCTAGAGCTACCAGAGGGTAGCAAGATTCATAACGTCTTTCACGTCTCTTGCCTTAAAAAGGTCGTGGGCCAATAGATTAGCATTTTAAAGGAGTTTCCACCCTTGGATGAGGAGGACCAGTTGGAGCTAGTGCCAGGGGAGGTACTAGAGCAGAGAGAGCGCAGGTTGAGGAGCAGGGTCATTAGGGAGTGCTTGGGTAGATGGAGGGGTCTTCCAGTGGAGGATCCCACATGGGAGGGAGAGCATATTTTGCAGCACCCAAGATTGATGTTGCTTGAGGACAAGCAATTTCGGGAAGGGAGGACTGTGATGTCTCATTCCCAAGAGCAGGCCAACAAGGAGTGACTTAGTAGTCTATGTGTTCTCGTAGACTATAGTCAGGCACAAACAGGGAACAAAGGGAGAAATAAGGGTGATTTGGTGGCTAAACGATGAATTAAGCCAAAAAACATAGGAAAAGTCACTTAAGCCTAAGTCAACGAAGAATTAGAACGAAAAGGGGCTAAAGGGGGACTTAATTAATTAATTACTCACCTTAGGAGGAAAAGTGCCTAGCTTAAGTGAGGTCAATGGTGAATTAGATCGAGAAGAGTATAAAGGGAGGAATTCAACCTAATTCCTCATTATGCAGTGTTATGATTTGATGTTGAGAGTTCCCAGAGGAGAACGAGATTCAACTTCTACTGTTTTGTGGATTTCTAGAGGAAACCACCACCATTGATAGGTTTCAATGTTGGGAGACACACCTTAGCCCATCGGAGATACCATCCAGGTATTTCACCGTGTTATTCAGGAGTATCTAGTTGCATTGTTGCACAACTCAACCAGTGAGGGTGCAAGGTCAGATAGAGGGGTTGTGTAGTTGCATGGTATCAGAGCTCGAATTGCAGTTTCCTTCCGACCCAGTTGAGATCCAACCAGGGCACATAGATTGAGACACTTCCTAGTGGATTCAGATGGTGGAATCCTTCAGAGCACATCATTCAACCATCTAGGGCACAACTCTTTTGGAAGGACAGTTGGGATTATAGACGGAGCATCAGAGAAGATATGGGGAAACCCTTTCGACCTAGTTCTGCATTTGTCGAAGCGAACGTTTTGAGTCCTATATCAGCCGATTCTGTTGATGGAATCATTTAGACGCATCCAGAGAGCCCAAGAGGTGCGCAGACCCCCATGGGACGAGATCCGGAGCATTAGAGGACAAATCCGCCATCCGACAGTCACCGGGATTAGTCTAGAGGCCAGGGCGCTTCTATTGGGACAACTTCCAGCTCATTTCGACGGGTATAGCCTTTTGGACGAGTTTTCTAGTTTGTAGTGGTTACCGTGCTTCTTCGGAACCGTCGATTTTGTCGATCTATCCGTGCATGCATCAAATCTGCCTTCATCTTCTGATCACGGGTATTTTATGTTATTTGTTTGTATTCCAGTGATGATCCATGAGATCTAGCCGATGACTATCTTCTACATTTCCAGTATTTCATTGTATTTCCATGCTTGAATCTCATAATACATATTATTGGGCGGTTGATGTTCATTATTTCTGCATGCATCATATATATGACTGTTTAAACCATAATGTATAACATGCACATGCAACAACCACAAAACATCTCAAACATATAACTAAAATGCATCCAGAAACCCCCAGAGTATCAGATCTGAAGATAAAACGCGCATTCAGAAACCCCCAGAGTATCAGATCCGTGAGTCATAACACTAGATCTGTAGTAGATATCCAGATCAGCTAGATCAGAAATATTTCACCTCCAATCTTACTAGCTAACTTCTTAACCTGCAATTTTTAACTATTTATTCTAGTAATTATTTATCTTCCAGCTCTCGAGATACTTGAGTGTTGTCTCTCCAACTATCTTTTATATCTTCACATTCTCATCAAGTTGTTCACTTAAACTTTGTCTATCTTACATTTATTTATCTTCCTTTTACATAACCTTAGTTTGTGTTATTCTTTTTGATATCACTTTCACACTAATTGATATCACTTTCACTTTCCTGGGCTCTATTTCAATTTTTTTTGTATTATTACAATTTCTTATTTTCGTATTTACATTAAAATCATGTATATGTTGTTTCCTCCTCAACTCATTTGCTATCTTCCTCTTCGTTTGTGTCAAAATCATACACTATAATACATGCATCTACATGTTCACCTTTTGTTGTGTTTATGTTTTTTTTGATTTATGCTTGCTTTAGAGATACATTTTCACCTTTTGTTGTGTCTATGTTTTTTTTTGGTTTGTGCTTGCATTCGAAGTTATTTCCATCTGCCTTTGGTGCACACCACACTCTCCCCGCATCTACATGTTCACCTTTTGTTGTGTCCATTCTTTTTGGTTTGTGCTTGCTTTCGAAGTCATTTCCATCTGTGCTTCCTTTGCAAGTTATTTATTTCCATCTCTCTGGTGCACACTATCCCCGGATCCCGCCCATACTTTAAAAAGAATTGGATGCTTGTACATCGCCGATTTTGACATTACGTAAATTATTAAACTATTAAGGTACTTTTTCCTCCGTAAATAAATGTTATTAACAGAATTAAATCGACTTTACACAAACATGGAAAGAATATTGAAATGCCCATACATCTGAACAACTTGACAGAGAAAGAGTACGCTACAAATTTATCAACGCACCATGGGAGGGCGCCAGCAAGAGAGCCAAAGCATTAATGCCACTTCCCATTAAGATTACATAGTTCCTACTGTGGTAATGGCCTTGAAGTTCCTGTCGTAGAGATCTAACCTGCAGTTGTTGGAGCTGTATCTTGTGTTGTTTGTTTGCCAGTTTGGTAGAATTCGACCATCCATTTAAGTCTCTTGATCTCGAGACATCTCCAAATATAGAACTGGGGAAAATGCTTTGCTAATTTTACCTTCGATACGTTAAGAATGAGACTTATGCAAATAGAATCGAATTTCAATAAATTCTGTTGGTACGGATAAAGTACAGAACGGTCTTGTCATCAAATAAACATTAATTTCAAATCTTTGTCTGGTACGATTTCGAAATCCAAACAAATCTTCTTTCACTACAAATCCTTTGCCTTGTCTGTTGGTTTGTACTCCAATTTTCTATTTCAGAATCACAGAACTCCTGCCTCTGCTGGTCTTACAGTTATAAGCTTAACAACGAGCAGAAAAATGGCCATTTGTGTATGTATTCTCAGTTACAATTTGAATTAGTGTTTTCTGTATTTTACTGTCAAATTAGTTACAATTTGAATTAGTGTTTTCTGTATTTTACTGTCAATTGTATTTGCTGATTCTTCAAATTTGTTGCAGGGCAAAGGATTTAGAGAAATCCAAATCATCCCTTCACCGGAAGAATTCTTATCAGTTGAAAATGCAGG
>ML784622.1:343181-377393 GCA_009831015.1 Picea engelmannii | reverse complement strand
TTAGTTACAATTTGAATTAGTGTTTTCTGTATTTTACTGTCAATTGTATTTGCTGATTCTTCAAATTTGTTGCAGGGCAAAGGATTTAGAGAAATCCAAATCATCCCTTCACCGGAAGAATTCTTATCAGTTGAAAATGCAGGGGATGATAATCACATTCCTATCAATAAGGTGGGTGAGCCATATCCAGATGCATATAGTTACCTTGATACCCAATTCAGGCTTCTCAGAGAAGACCTGTTGGCACCTTATAGAGAAGCCCTTCAGAAACTGAGAAGTAATTCCGGGCTGAAGAAGCAGAAAAGCTTATGTGATATCCAATTATACACGTCCGTTAGATATGTTGGTATGAAAGCAGGCCGCGATGGTGTTGACTATGGTGTTTCCTTTGATGTACCAAGTGGTGCCCAAGTCGATTGGGAGAAGACAAAACTTCTGATGAACAATTCCTTGCTCTGCATATCTGGCGATGGATTCATGACATTTTTTTGGGCATTAGTTTCCGACCGGGATCCAAGAAAACTTGCTGAAAGAAATATTATAGGGGTGAGATCACCAGTGGATGGGCATGAACTAATTGAGCTCCGGAATGCAGTAGGGTATTGCATGTTTGAATGCACACGAGCCTATTACGAGGCCTATGTCCATGCCCTCAAGGTTTTACGGAAGCCAGAGATGGAAAACCTTCAGTTCAATGAGCAGCTGGTATATATTGAATCCAGTGTACAGGATGTTGAGTATAATGTTGATTGGCGCCAAGTTTGCAAGAATCAGCGTGATTCTGTTGATGAAAGCCAGGAAGAAGCCATTCATCAAGGACTCACGAAGAAATTGGCGGTCATTCAGGGGCCTCCTGGAACTGGAAAAACATTTGTAGGGCTTCTTATTGTCAGGGCATTGCTGCAGATGAATTCTGCTGGTCCAATTCTGATAATCTGTTATACGAACAGAGCCCTAGACCAGTTCTTGGAGGGAATCTACGAGTGCGAGAAAAGCCTGGTGAGGATGGGATCCAGAACCACCAGTGCCATTCTTAGTAAATGTACTGTGGATGAGCTTATGAAGAAGAAGAAAAAGAAGAGGGCACCTGCCATTCCCAAAAATCTTCGGGGTCAATTATACAGGTCGAACAAAGACAAGAAAACTAAAGCGAATGCCATAAATTTTAAATGCTTGAATG
Organism: Picea engelmannii; assembly: GCA_009831015.1. Lineage (NCBI taxonomy): Eukaryota > Viridiplantae > Streptophyta > Pinopsida > Pinales > Pinaceae > Picea > Picea engelmannii. The sequence continues at coordinate 376,213 of ML784622.1, read as the reverse complement.
GGTTTCAGTCCTTAGGGGAGCTATCAAATTTAAGTCGTTCCTATGCTTTTGCATGTAGCCGAGCATCCCAAGCAAAAAACGATGTTCAGACCTGCTTACTGAGTAAATTTAAGGTCCTGGGGATGACTACAACCTTTGCAGCTCGAAATCATGATCTATTGACATCTTTGAAATCAGAAATCATGGTGGTGGAGGAAGCTGCAGAGGTATTAGAGGCCCAAATTCTGGGATGCTTGAATCCCAACATAAAGCATCTCATTCTCATCGGTGATCATAAGCAGCTTAGGCCATCTGTGGCAACGCCCAAGCTAGTAGAAACCCACAGATTAGATGTATCAATGTTCGAGAGGATGGTAAGCTGCGGAACCGAATACAAAACATTGCAGGTTCAAAGAAGGATGAGGCCTGCAATATCGGTCCTGCTCTCCAATTTGTTCTATCCCATGTTAAAAGATCACCCCTCTGTTCAAGAATTCAAAGATGTGAGAGGAGTTAAGAGCAATGTGGTGTTCATGGACCACGAGAGCGCCGAAGACCGCCCCGAGTCGGGAAGCAACAGCAGGATGAATAGCATGGAGGCAGACACGGTTGTTCAATTTTGCTTGTACTTAACCAATTGCTGCGGGTACAAGCCATCAGATATCAGTATCCTCAGCATGTATAGATCGCAGACAGAGGAAATTATGAGAAAAATCAATGCTTCATACCATTTGCCAAGCATACAATATAACCAGAAAATGGCCAAGTCATTAGCTGGTCGCAAGAAACCTCATATAGTGAACACAAACGAGTTTATTCCAAAGGTGAGAAGCGTGGATGAATTCCAGGGAGAAGAGAGCAATATCATACTGCTCTCATTGGTCAGAAATATGAGCTCTTCAGACAAATTACATTCAAATAACCCACAAAGTAGCATAGGATTCCTCAGCATTCCCAACAGAATATGTGTTGCACTCTCCAGAGCTAGAATTGGTCTCTATATCTTTGGCAATGCTAAGCTTCTATCAGACAAGAGTTTGTTATGGAGAGACATTGTCCAACATCTAGAAAATAATGGCAGTCTGGGAAATGGAATTAGATTATGCTGCCCAAGACACCCAGATGTACAAGTTGTTGCTCAGAGGAGCGAGGATTTCAGAAAATACAGTGAAGGACGACATGGCAGCTTTTGCACCAAGAGATGCAGGGAAAGGCTCATCTGCGGACATTCTTGCCCGAGAAAGTGCCACTATGGGGGGCATGAAAACTTTGAATGCAGGGCGAGATGCATGAAGAAGATTGAATGGTGTGGGCATTCCTGCAAGAAAATATGCCATGCGAATTTCTACGACAGCGAGTGCTTTCCCTGCGAAGAATGCAGAATCACAACCAATGTTCGTAACAATACTCTCAAATATTTGCTGAATGGATGATCTTAGCGGATCGGTTTTGAAGACCATGCATAGTGCCTTTAGGCTTCTCGGATGGGTATAAATTACTAATTTTTTGTAGCAAGGGCTTGAACAAAATGGTATATTGATTGCAGTCCAGACATACATTCAATTCCTGTAGAAGATCTTAATATAATATATATTGAGCACATTACTGGTAGCTGTTTGATATTAATTGCTCTCTTTCCCAGTTGTGCTGTGGGCTTCTACTTCTACTTACTGGGAGCTAGATTAAGTTATTGTTCCCACCGTCAAGAATGTAGAAATTTTGCTGTTAAGTTGGTGTTCCCACTGTTACGTATGTAGAAATTTATATGATTTATTTAACGAAGAAATAGAAGAACAGAGTTCATTTACATGTCATGTAGTAAATTTCTTTCCACTGATATTAACAGATATGAAGCTCACACTTCAAAAATCTTTTAAAAAAGTTCTTCCTATTTTAGCAATTGACACATTTTTCATGCTTTGGTGGTATTTAATCTCCATTTTGAAATTTCATATAAAAGGATGTACTCTGGATTTAATCAATCAAATAAAAATGCAATGCAATCTCAATTTAATTGCACTTTAGACCATCTCCACATTGAGTTTACTCAGCGATTTTAGATTATTTCCCATGAAGTTGCAGGGCAGTGATCGTTGAGCATTAGAGAAAGAACATGTTGCAGGGCAGTGTATAATCGAATCTGGATGAGTATCATATAAGAGAATTGAGAGAGAAAAAATCAGAATTCCGAAAAATTGCTAACTTCCATTCCAAATTATTTCAAAGAGTAGAAATCCGAGTGAGGAGTGCTTTCAAAATGAATAATTTTCAATTACTAAAAAAATCTGAATAAGAAGTTATTATAAAGAGAGAAGATAATTCTCAGTAATAAGCAATTTGGAATAAAAAGGAAATTACACAACACAAGGAGTAACAGTAAAGTGTTTTAATAGTATACTTTATTGTATTGTAGATTTAAACCTTGTACAATATTTATTGCAAACAGATTTTCAGTAAAAGAACAGAAAAGATACAATGGCAAATACAAACATTACATGGAGATTTTTTTCCTGGAAATTCAAACTGGGAAAACCAGCAGCATATTTTATATTTTGTTGTGTTACATTGTTTACAATACAATATACATATAAGAGCCAGCTTCATCCAAAACACTAACTCAATGATCTGAATTAGTCAACCCTAAAATTTGAGACTATCATAATTGATCTACAACAGCCAGAAATTTGGAACTTTAAATAGATAATAAATTTTGATTTTTGAATAAATAGGTAATTTTAAATTTTGAATTAAAAAACTCATGTTAAGAAATTCCATATTCTTAATATAGAGAATTCAAAATTATTTTGAAATTCTTAATTATAGAAGGAAATCGAAAGAGAGAAATTTTGGTTTCGAATTTTCAACAGAAAACTTTAAGAATAGAGAATGAAAGCTTAAATTCAAAATAGGTTAGGAAAATCTAAATTTTCCATAAAGAAGAAATTTTGAATTCTGAACAAAGTAGTTGAAGATTTTGAAAGCAGAAAAAATTCTAATTTTTTAGCAGAGAAGATATTCCAAATTCTGAGAAGTGGACGGTTCACTAGAGTAGTGAATAATTCAGAGAGAGATTATCTTCAATAAAGAAGGATTTCAAAGTCACAAGAATGAATGTTTTTAAAATTAGGCGGCATGCCATTCTAACAATCAATTGGTGAAGACATAAGTATCATTTATTTGTAGCGTAAAATGTCCAAATCGACAGGATAATCAAGAGATCCCTGCCAATTCATCAAAAATAATGAGAATTTTCAAAGAGGTAATTCATCAACCAATTATTGAAGACGTAAGTATCATTCTATTTGTAACGTAAGATGTCCAAATTGGCATACAAAGGAACAAAATAATCAAGAGATGACCAGTACTAATTCACCAAAAAAAAATCAGATTTTTCACTAAGAAAATGTTGAAGGAGGTAATTCAACAAAATGAGATTTTTTACTCAAAGAATGTTTTAAGGAAGGCAGTCAATATTCACCAATCAATGCTGTAATCAATAATATATACGGTTGTATATACATCCTCGGAGTAGAATGTATAACTAACACTATATATGTTATATATATTCATTGAATGTTGAAATGCAGAATGCATATTATCCATCAATGTTAAAAGCTTAACAATTACAGAGCGGAGTCAATGCTCAATACATAATGGATTGGATGTTTAACTGAAGCAGTAAGTATTGGGTGAAGTAGTAAGTATTGGGTTAGATTAGAGTATTTAATGTTTTGTATGTCAGAATTTATATAGTTAAATTTAAATATTAGAGTTTATATTATTCATAATATAAATTTTAAAAAATAAAAAATAAAATACTCTATAACTATGTTTACTATTCACCTAAATCATAAATCATAATAAATAACCAAAATATAAAAAAATAACAACCATTAAAGATATAAGATATATTATATTGTCATATTTAAGATGATAACAGAAATAAACAGGGATACTTATAGGTAGAAATCAAGTTGTCTTGTAAGCCCTCTTATGATTCGAGGTCATATAATGGATTAGTTTTTCTATGAATATAGACTACTTGATCCCCGAGGATGGTTGTAAAGGAAAATTCCATTATCCCATCCATGTCATTTGAAGATGAATTCCAAACTAGGGAGAAGTAAGCTTGGGTGGTGGCAATGAGAAAATATTTTTGATGGAGGTATTTACAATTTTATGGTTAGATTGTTTTTTAAGAAAACATTACAAATCAGTAAAAAGAGATAAGGAGAATTTTATATAGAAGTTATTTAAAAAATACTTATAGTAAAATATAGTTTTATTTATTGTTATCTGAAAAAAAATAATAATAATAAATCTTATGATTTTATAAGATAAATGTTTAAAAAAAAACAATTTCCTTAATTGTATCCTTGATATAAGAATTAAATTCAAATTATAGAACTCTAGACAGAAGATGAATAAATCAAAGAAAAATAAATACTATAATACTATAATATTTATTATTAATATTTTCATAAGAATATGAAAAATATTAAAAAAGAAAAAGAAAAATAGTATCTTTCATATAAGAATTAAATTCAAATTATAAAACTCTAGACATAAGATGAATAAATCAAGAAAAATAAATACTATGATAATATCATATTTAATATTAATATTTTCATAAGAATATGAAAAATATTAAAAAAAAAGAAAAATATGATAAGAAAAAAAATAAAATTATAAATCACCTTTATTTTACATTAACCAAAATTCTTTAATCACCCACAAAAAACACAAAAAACCTTAGGGACAAAAACCTTAGGAAAGAAACAAAGCTTTTGCATTATTTTATATGTGCTTAGAAGCTCATAGGGTTTACTAAGGATAAAACAAAATGGCATAATTGTTAGCAAAATATATATATATAAAGTAATAGTGGATAATGTGGCATGGGTGTCTAATATCCATGTTATGTTGGAGGATGATCAAGTCGATCATTAATCTTTAGAGTCACGGTTCAAGTTAAAATTTAAACCAAATCTATTTAATTTTTAATTGATTTACAGATAATCATAATAATATACATGTAAGTTAGTTTAGAGTTGTAATCTTAAGTAGGTTAAGCATAACAAGTCATGGTTAATTCATATAGCCACTTGAACTAAGAGGAAGGTGAGTGAATTTGTAAAGATATGTCCAATTGAAATGAAATAATTCTTAACTTGTGTTGATTTTGAATGTTTTACCAATTATATTTTTTGACATGCACATTAAGACAAATCGGTTGGAGCCACATTATGTATAAGTCGATTGTTGTAATAAATTTTTTGATTGTATTGATGATAGAGGGAACGAGACATTGATTCAATCCATTCCGAGGTACATATCCATAAGAGCGATATCAACTTTACAAGTTAATAAATTCTTCAAACATAATTATTAGTTATTTGTTATTCATAGTAATGGTGGATCCATCTAACAACAAGGAATGAAAACTTGAATATTATTTGGTCTTACAAATTTTGGGTATGTATTTTGAAATGATATATTTGGATTTTTTCCAAACATGAAAGTAGATTTTACATTAGGCCTTGCTCCTAGAGTTGAGCCTAAATATATAGCTCCATATAAGATGAGCATTGTAGAGTCATTAGAGTTTAAAATGTCATTGTAGGAATTGTGGATAAAGGGTACAGTCAAACTAGAGTTTCAACATAGGAAGCATCAATTTTCTTTGTAAAATAGAATCTTTTTTTTTTTTAAGTTATATATTGACTATAGGTAATTGAACAAAGAAACCATTAAAAACAAATATCCTTTTTGAAGGATTAATGATTTGTTTCATCACATGATAGAAGCAAAAGTCTTCTGCAAGATTGAGTAAAGTCATGACATTAACAAATGTGTATCAAGGATGAGGATATATACAATACAAAGTTTGGGACATGTTACAACCAACATGAATTTGTAGTGATGTGGTGATTGATCCACCAATTAGTTTTATGTGCTCAATGATTAGTTTCTTTTGTAAGAACCTAGATAAGTTTGTACATATATTCCTTGATGATATTTTGATATATTAGATATCTGAGAAGGAACATTAGGATTACTTGCGATTAGTACTATACACGAGTACAAAATAACAAATTTGTAACTATGCAACCAAAAAAGTTAGTCACAATATTTTTTATAAGCTAAATACTACCAAATTTGAGCAAATTTAAGTAGCATGGCTATAAATGACCATCCTAAACTATTAATATAGATCAAGGATAAACATATATGACTAGATAATGACTTTGTGAATATAATTTAGTAGTATTTCTTACTTATATGTAATTGAGTTTTAGTAGTGTAGTCATTTAGTGTGCTTTATCATGTTCATGATTAAGAATTTTTCATGTTGATTTCATCTTTACAGTGTCCATGGATGTGTTGACTATTCTTCGTGACGCCACACCCAATAACATGTACAATATAATTATTTACCTCATGAATTGCAACTTAATCCCAACCCACATTTTGCCAGCTAGCTTAATATCAACCACAACTGAAAACATATATTATTTCTCAAATGTTTGTATATTAATTTCGATCCAAATTTGAATAGCGTTACTCAATATTATTGAATAAGGTGGTTGAACACATTGTACAATAATTCATCTTCAATCAATTTCGTATAAACTAGAATATCTTATAATTCATGAACACCACCAAATTGATGTTATATGCCATTGATACTTGACTCATCTTCACGACGATGATGTTTGACATGCTACATTAAGGGATTACGCCTGGAAGTTTATATATATATATATATATAAACAATAAAAAACAAATGAATTAACATATAATAAAACAACCCAAAAAAACACAACACAAATTAATTTTCCCTTGAATTGGCCATGGCCATGAAACCTTGATCAGTGGGTGTGAAATAGTGTGGTGGTTCGATTTTCTCTCGAAATCGAGAATCTTCGGGGGGGGAGGGCTCTGCTTGGGAGGTAATTAAAGTAATTGAGAGTTTCAATTCGGGATTAGGGGGTCTAATTTGGAAAAACATAGAGATTTTGGGAATTTTTTGGGTGATTTTAACACAACAAAATACACATAAGGGACTATATCTACCGAGGCAGGAGGACCATTCTGAAGCCTCTCTTGTACAATAATCTTCAATTTTCCAATGGCTAGTGGATTTCCCTACTTTCATAGGTGCATCCTACATCCATTTATTTGCTAGCCCCCATACTAGCATTTCATTCACAGGACTTTTATTAATATATTTGATGTTTTTAAATTATTCTGATTTTTTTGCCTATTCCCCTTTGTAATGTACCCTCAAATATTAATTACAAAAACATAGGAAAATGGTCAAATATTGTTCATTCATTTTCATAGTTCTTCATTTTTGGGGGGCTTAGTTTATAGGAAAATGCACCTTCACTAGAAACTCATGTCTATGAATGGCATTTCTTTGCATTTTAAGAAATACATGAGAGATGGTTGCTGGTTTATTTTGAAATTACTTTAATTTTGCATTGAAATGAGTAGCATGAAATCATTAAAGGGAAAATTTGCCTCTTAAAACAATTTGTAGATTGGGTCAATACGAGGAACATATACCCGGCCATGAAAAAGGGTATTCAATGTTAGCTTCTAGGTCATGAATAAGATATGTTCTCTTCTTCACACAAGGATGGTTGATAATTGGATTAAAAGCTTAGCCTCTAGTTAAATTGAAATATGAGAAGTGGAAGAGTAGTGAGACTCCATCACTTTTGAGGATTAGGGGATATAATTTGTTAAAAAAGAGGGGTTTTGAGGCAAAACTGGGGGATTTTAACACAACTAAATATGTAGAAGATTTTATATCTATCGAGGTAGGAGGACCATTTTGAAAGCATTGGAAGGCCTCTCCCTTCCATGACATTCTTTTCATGCCCTCTAATTAATAAATATACTTCAACATCAAACAAGAAATCACCCTCTTCAAGCAACTCTTTAGGACTAAGACCATACAAATGGAAACAACATGACTTAGCCATGAAGGTAAGTCTCCCAATAAACAAACTTCTTTATTCCTCATTGTTGGATACTTGGTTGTCATTGATGTTGTTGAACAGTTGGTTGTCATTGATGTCAACAAAAGTGGTTGTCATTGATGTCAAAAGATGTGATGGGTGAATTTGGAGAAGTCTCCAAAGTGGTCCCCTTATGGCGTAGTTCCAAGGATGGCCTTCATGGGAAGACGCTTTGAATAAGTCTACAAGAAGCCCCAAAGGTGTGGTCGCGAAACCCAAAGTTGTTTGAGAAATAAGGACACGAAGGACAGTGTAAATGTAGGTAACACACTCATATATGGATAGTCCTCACCATGTCATTTCCAATGGTATGTGGAACATCACATAGTTCCTCACGGTTGAGGAGTTATGAGGTCATGAAGTATTGTGATGATGTGTTCTAAGGTATGTTGTTTAAAGGCCATATTACCATTGTAGCTATAACATTTTTTCTAGAATTATTCAGATAGTGAAAATTGGATGATGTTGAGAAGAAATATCAAGGTACTTGTGGTAAAAATTTCATCTTTTGGATCTTTGTAATTTTGTAGATACACTCTGTGGAAGATAGAGTTTTTGGACTAGTCCTGAAACTAGTCTCAAACATGTTTTACAAGTAAAAAAGCCACAAATTCTTCATACAGGATCCAAATTCCATGAGACCAATTTCAATGGAAATATAACAGTCCTTAGTATCTTGAGTATGAGTCTTAGAATCAGATATCAAATTTAAGTGCGTGGCATGTTGTACAAGTTCACTCTCGAGAATATGATAGAATTCATCAAGGTCTAACATTTTCGATATAACTTCTGTTCTGAGAAGTTTCATACCTTGAAATTTTGAGGATATGGAACAAATATCTCAGAGTATATATTGTTAAAATTTCATACCTTTATGCATTACAGGTACATAGTTATGATTGTTTAAATTTAGGGTTTGTGACTAATCCAAAACTACTCCTGCAAGACTGAGGTAAATTTTGATGAAGATGCTATTCGCTTGTTGTTGAAGTAGAGGAAGAACTACAGGTCTGTAATTTTGTGCATCAGGTATTCTACAGGATCATATGTATGCTTTACATGTGTTATTAAGGGTTATGTTTATGGTACATGCTTGAGGCATGTCTTGATGATGATGGTACACCTTTGTGATGATATGATACATTGTTAAAAGTATATCTTGGCTATCTTGGTATCTGGTTTGGTATATGTCATGGTGATGTTATCACATGCTTGAGACACATCTTACGGTACTTAGTTGAGACACAACATTGATGATATCTTATGGTTTGTGATGATATGATACATTGTTAAAAATATATCTTGTCTATCTTGGTATCTGGTTTGGTATATGTCATGGTGATATTATCACATGCTTGAGACACATCTTATGGTACTTAGTTGAGGAACACCATTGATGATATGGTACATGGTGTATGACATGATTGAGACATATCATGAGTGATATGGTATATGCTTGATGCATATCTTGGTGATGTCATGGTACATGCTTGATGATGATAGTACATGTTGAGACACATCTTAGTGATGTTATGGTTCATGGTTTGATACTTATTTTGGCACATGGTCGAGTCACATATATTGATGATGATATGGTACATTGTTAGAGGCACTTCTTGGCGATCTTGGTATGTGATATGGTACATGGTTGATGCATGATATGGTACAGATTGATGTACTTGGTATGGTATAGCTTGATGTACATGGTATGGTGATGGTTTTGGTATCCGTGTAAGTGGATCTTGTTATAGTTGGTTGATGATGGTATATCAGTGACAGAGACGATGACAGGTTGGATGATTGGTTGATCATCAGTTATATGTTGATATGACAATGATAGTGACAATGGCAGTTACAGGTTGATCAATGGTAATGACAGTTTGAGTCTACACTTATATTTCAAGGCGACAGGACGTGGCAAGGAAAGGGGGTTGTAGTCTCCTTCTGGTTGGTGCCGAAGAATCCAGGGAGTTGGAGCTTCCTTTAGGTTGTTTCCTATAAATCAAGAGGTCGTAGCCCCCTTCTGGTTGGTGTCAGAGAATTCAAAGAGTTGTAGTTTCGTTCAGGTTGGTGGCTGTAAATCAGGGAGTTGGTGACTCATTTCAGTTGGTGCTAGAGAATATGGAATTTGGTGCTTCCTATATATATATATATATATATATATATATAAGAAAGAATTATGTGGTTTTCTCCCATTTGGGTTTCCACGTAAAATCTAGTGTATTGTGTATCTAATGTGATATTGTTGAATTTTACTGCTTATGGTTATATGCTCATGATATATTGAATGCAATCATAAATGATATACTACTGATAAAGTTGAATATTATATATATTGTGATTGAAAGTGGTAAAAAGTGCCCATACTGATTCACCCCCCCTCTTAATATTACAACAATTGGTATCATCGTCGGTCCTTCAAGAAATCAGTTTAACCACTGGAAGGTAGATCATGGATGTCATGGCTAATGGATACAGAGCTAATGGAATACCATGGTTTAATGGTCAGACTGGTATGAAATATGAGATGTGGAACAATAAAATGAAAACATTTTTACAAGCACAAGGGCTTGATGTTTGGCAATCAATTGTGTCAGAATACACCGCTACAAAGAAACTGAAGACTACAACCAAGAAGGAATTGAAAAGAAACAACAAAATGACAATGGATTTCATCTTAGAAGTATTATGTGATTCAATTAAATACAAAGTGGGACATTGCTCATCAACCAAAGAACTTTAGGATAATCTACATAATCTATACTTTAAGTAATCCCATTCTATCGCAGAGTCAGAGCATACCAATCATAATAAAGAAGATGTTGAAAGATAATGAAATGAAGTATGCTCTTCATGTCAGACATATTTAGAAGAAAAAGATTGTGAAGAAGACATAGTAAATCTTGAAGCATAATTGATCAACGCTTTAGACAATCCAATGAAAGAAAGAAGGAAGAACAAGTTACTCAAGGAAGAATCGATCGAGCTAAAGAAGGGATATCAAAATCCCAACTCTGTAGAAGTCCAAAAAATGATTACAAATGTAATACCCCAAGGACATGCCCCAATTACATTATGAATTGTAATCATGTTTTGTATGCTGGTGAGCCGAGTATTGATAAGCTGGTGGGCTTATGTGTTTATTAGGTCGGAGAGCCTAAGTGTTATAGGCCAGGAGCTTGTTTTTTTATATGTAATTATGAAGAACATTAATAAAGATTAAGCATCGCTACGTGCACACCGGCCACGAAGAAAGAGTGACGGGGGACTAAGCTTCCACAAGGTGAGTAAGGGAAAGGGGGTTGAAAGGTTGGAAAGAGGGGCTAAGCTTAGGGGCTTAAGTCCTTGAGAATAATAATTTATTATTATTCCAAAGTGGTGTGAAAGGTATATTTTTATCGTAAGTTCCTGGAAAAAGGGAACACATACTTGATGGAGTGCATGCAGCTTCATGGGCGACATGTGTCGGCCCAGGCACATGCAATTTAACCCAAGAATTGAGCTGTGATGGAGGTTCGTCCTCCATTCTTGCGTCTGCTATCTGAACCATGTGGCCTCTGCATCTGATCTCTGCATACCTCACGCAGCTCCGAAACCTGAAACCATGAGGCCAACCTATGATGTTTTCTTGAGAAGGCGACACATCCTCTATCTGAACCGTTGAGTCTGTGTTTGACCTCTGTGTGGATTCCTTGTCACGCACCCTGAAACAAGTGGCAAACTCGTGGATTGATCCGTGTCACCTGTGTATCCTGTGAGCCCAACCTATCTTCCCTTGCAGAGCCGAGTCTGTACCTGAACTGTCTTTGGGTTGTTGCCTTCTGTTTTTCCTGAGTGAAATTATGTTGTTGTTATCCTCACCTTGCGGGAATTGGGATGAAACTGGTTGAAGATGCGGGTTGTTAGGCCCGTGGTTGAAGAGGCAGGTTTTCGGGACTGTGAGTAGCTCTCTCCAGGTGAGAGAGTCTGTTGGGAAGTGGTTTTCTCCCAGAGAGAGTCCAACACCAGCTATGGAGCTCTGAGAAATCCTGATCCAGCCTGTTTCCGAGAGCTAGAGAGGGAGGTGAAGCACCGATGGACTGTGCTTGTGAAGGTGTATACTCCCGGGTGGAACAGGCATGTTAGGAATGAGAGTCTGTGAGTATTGGGCGTAAGAAGGCTCCTGGAGAGAATCCTTCTGGTTTCTCTGTGCAGTTTTCCTGTAACGTTAGCCTAGTCTAGGATTCCCTTGTCCGGGGTGGAGCTTAGTCCCAGCTCGGGGGTGACCCACTGCTGAGCGTGATGAACAATGTGGTCTAAGGCTGGGAGGTTCGCGGAAGGTCTGCACGTAGTTGGTGGAGTTACTGTAGTTTCAAAGATAAGTATCATTATGTGTTTAATTTCAATTAAAATGCATGTTTGTGATGCTTGTAATATTATCATGTATTCCGTTGCAAGTGGAATTATTGTTAATTCTAATTAATTCTGTATGTTAGCGGTAATTATGTGTTTACTTTGTGTTAAGTCATTTAACTTCATTTAAATGCATACTTTATAAGTGTTATTCCGCGTAGTAGCGTTGCATGACAGTGGGGTTGATGGTCGGGGATGTTACAATATGGTATTAGAGCCCATGGTTTCAACGTTGAGCTTGGATGGGCTGGATAAGTGGTCTTTGGACCCAAGGTTTCGAGTGGAAATGGTGTTCGGAGGAACCAATTTCAAACCTTAGAATGTTTTTGAGTGCCAAGGGGTTACTTGGTCGTGTTACAAATCTCAGGAGGAGTAGTGGTAGAATAAAACCGCAGCCGACGTGGTACTTGACCACAGAGAAAGAGCACTCAACACTTGGGGTGTTGGAGCCGTAGGATCTGTTTGGGAAAAAGGAAAGTCCTTTACGACCGTCAGATCCAAAAAAGGTGTAGGAGGGTTATCCTAGAACCCTTTCGGAGTTCGACAATTGGGAGAAGTGGAATGCGTTGAGGCATAAACTTCTGAAGGAGATCTACACCGTAGATCGTAGGAAAAGAGCCTGACCGTTAGATCTGTTTCCAGGAAGGCAAAGGAAAATCATTTTGGAGGATTTCTAGTGTGGAGTGTGACAAACTCCCAAAGTCTCGAAGTAGATCACAACCGTCCATTGTGAAGGACACGCGTCAAGAGATCATGTACTTCGGGTGGAATTACTTCAAGAGGAGGCAAGTGCTCAGAGTTTGAAACTCCCAAAGCCCAAAGTGTCGAAGTCACTCATATCCATTGATAATGAAGGAGGACACACATCGGTAGATTGTGAACTTCGGGAGAAAGCGCTCCGGGCAAAAGCGAGCGTAGAGGAGTTCAAACTCCTGAAGCCCGAAGAACCGAAGTGGTGAATCATGATTATGTCACCTGGAGGTGACGTGGACACATGGGATGTGTGCCACGTGTTAGTGGGTTTAGAACCCGTGGAAGATTGAGATGGCATTTGGAACGTGACGAGTGTCTCCCATTTGAATGGGCCACATATAAGTCGCTAGTATTCCGCCATGTAGCATCTTGTGTGAGAAGAGTTAGTGGGGCCCGAGGTTACATAACGTAGTTAAAGGTCGGAGGACCCACAGTGGCGTTGATCACGATACATCAAGATCAACGGCCCAGATACATTGCGGGGACCCAAGTTGCACGAAAGATAATTGTCCAAGGCGGTCCCGCAATCCAAACCGCAGTTTCACCAAGGGTTTATGTGTCAGCGTCAAAAGAATTGCGGGATGAAAGGTGAGTTACTCCAAACCACCGTTGCATGCCCCCGCAATTGGGAAAATGTTAAGTGATGTAATGTAATAATGTCACCTAAGGTGACATGGGAGTGTTTGGAGATTAATGGTTCGGGGTGTGCGGATGTGAAATCTTCCGAAGTCCTGGAACTCAGATGCTTGAAGTTCCACAACGAAGTGTTAGCCATAGGATGCTGGGTAGACATGGACCATTGATCCACCCTACTGCGCGAGTTCGGTAACTCGGAACTTTGAGTGACTATTGTGTTATGCTTGGAAATCTTCCGAAGCCGAAGGCTGAAGGCCTGAGTGTGTGCTTATTGATGTAGCACTTGGTCATGACCCATGGTCGCGTGGGTTGGGGAACTGAGAGAAAGGGGCTAGTGCTCAGAAACTTAGTAGAGCAGAGCTCTGAAAGAAGAAATCTGTGGGGATTCTTGATTGAACGAGAATCACGGAGAATGAAAACTGAACATTTTCTTGAATCAGATTTGCTTATGAATGTTGTGGGATTTGTTAAGGAATGATGACCTGACAAATTACGGTTGTCTGCACATTGTGTTGCATAAGTTTAACGAGTGCCAGAACTGAATAGATTTTCCACTGAGTGAAAAGAAATGGAGGAGACACATAATGCTTCCAGTTCAGAGAATGAAACTAAAGGGATGGATGTTCATTTGGGAGTTGAAGGGTCAAACTCCAATGGGTATGGAGAAGAGATAGATAAGGAAGGGCATATGATGAAAATCATTGAACAATTGCAGAAAGATGCCCAAACTCACTGAGCAGATAGCAGAAAGATCATGAAATCTAAGGAACAACAAAGAGAATTCAACTTAAAGTTGATGAAGAGTCTGGAGAGAATAGAAAAGAAGTTGGACAAGGAGAGAGACTTGAGCAAAATAGGGAGTCACCAGACTTCTAAGGGAAGAAGATCAAGGAGTGTTGGTAGACACCATCATCACTCCCAAGATCGTTCCAAGAGGAGGGCACACAATAGTTCAAGCCCATATCCTACCAGAAAGCACAGGAGATCTGGAGTGGATGAACTAAAGGGAGAAATGAACAAGATTAAGCCTCCTACATTTGATGGAGAACATAAGAAGGAGGAAGATGACGAGACATGGTTTCTTGGCATGAGGAAATATTTCCAACTGTAGAATTATTCCTCTCATGCAAAAGGAAGAATTGTGATGTATCAATTGAAAGGAAAAACATCCATGTGGTGGGATCAACTTGTGCAGGTGCAACACATTAGAGAGAAAGATATCACTTGGAAATAATTCAAGAGATATTTCGAGAAGAAATACTTGACTAAAAGATATTATGATAGAAAGATGAAAGAGTTCTTTGAACTCAAGTTGGGAATCATGACCATTGATGAATACGAACGAAGGTTTTTGGAATTACTGAAGTATGTTTTGTTCATCAAGGATGAGACTGTCAAGATTCAAAGGTATCTGAGTGGACTTCCACCTTCCATTGGGGACAAGATTCAATATGATGACCCTAAGGCTATGGAAGAAATGATAAGAAGAGAGAAATGCCTATATTGAGCAGCAAAGAGAAAATCCTACTTTTCGGAAGGCTTGGGATGACCACAAGAAGTTTAAGAAAGAGCAGAGGCAGAAGGGAAACAAACCTCCCTTTTTCAGAAACAGTCCTCAAGGACAACCATCGTTTAGAGAGTCGAGAATGGTTGACGTAGGGGACAAAGGCCAAGGAGAATGCCCATTTAGTGTTGGGGTTGTAAAGGAAACCATAGGTATAGATATTCCCCCCACATAAATGACAAAGTGAGAACTATCCACAATGTTCAACAGGCTGAAACAATGGAGGACATGGGAAGTAGAATACCAAGGATCTACACAGCCCTAGACAACAAACAAGTTGAATATTAGTTGCACATGATTGAAGTGGAACGTATAATCAATAACCATCCCTTCACTATTTTAATTGATTCAGGGGATAGCCATAGTTATGTAGATCCTAGATTGGTGGAAAGTTTGCAATTGTCAAGAAGAAAACATGAAAAGTCTTGGTTAGTGTAGCTGGCTACATGAACCAAGAGAAAAGCCACTGAGTTAGTTAAGTCCTGTCCAGTGGACATGAATGGATTGAGCACAAAGGCTGAATTGAATGTTTTGCCTTTAGGTTCTTATGATTGTCTAATTGGGATGGACTGGTTGGACCAGCACCATGTCATCTTGGACTATCGTAACAAGGCATGCACTTGCCTGGATGAGGAAGGAAATCGGAAAACAGTCCAAGGAATTCCCAGAGTTGTTGCTATCAGAGAAATCTCAACAATGCAGCTGAAGAAGTGCTAGAGGAAAGGCTGTCAATTATTTGCAGCCCATGTGGAGGAAGCATCTAAGGATGAGGTATCAAAGATCGAAGACTATGCGATACTAAAATATTTTGAAGATGTATTCAAGGAGGTACCTGGATTACCCCTGAAGAGAGATATTGATTTTTCTGTAAACTTGATGCCTGGAGAAGCTCCAGTATCAAAAGATCCTTATAGAATGAGTACATCGGAGCTGAAAGAACTGCAATTGCATCTTGAAGAGCTTATGAAGAAGGGGTATATATGCCCAAGTGTGTCACCTTGGGGTGCCTCAGTCCTATTTGTGAAGGAGAAGGATGGGATGTTGAGATTGTGTATCGATTTCAGACAATTGAACAAAGTAAATGTAAATAAAAAATATCCTCTGTCGAGGATTGATGACCTCTTCGATCAGTTGAAGGATGCGAAGATATTTTCAAAGATAATTCTCAGGTTGGGATATCACCAGGTAAGGATAAAGGATGAAGACATCAACAAGACCGCCTTCAGAGCAAGGTATGGTCACTATGAATTCACAGTGGTGCCATTTGGGTTGTCAAATGCACCCATTGTTTTTATGTGCCTAATGAATGGTGTATTCAGGGACTATTTGGACAAGTTTGTCATAGTATTTTTGGATGACATCCTGGTGTATTCCAAGTCAGAGGAGGAGCATGAACAACATATGAGGATGGTTCTGCAAGTGCTAAGAGAACACCAATTGTATGCCAAGTTGAGCAAATGCGCGTTTAATAAAAAACAGATCCATTACATGGGGCATATTATTTCGAAGGATGGGATAGTTGTAGATCCTTAGAAGATTGAGGCCATCAAAGAATGGTCAGTGCCAAAGAATGTGATGAAATTCATATCCTTTATGGTTCTAGCTGGTTATTACAGAAGGTTTATCGCAGGGTTCTCGAGGATAGCTCACCCTATCACTTCCT
The DNA here is from genome assembly GCA_009831015.1 of Picea engelmannii. Classification (NCBI taxonomy): domain Eukaryota; kingdom Viridiplantae; phylum Streptophyta; class Pinopsida; order Pinales; family Pinaceae; genus Picea; species Picea engelmannii. The sequence goes on along the minus strand of ML784622.1, from coordinate 359,196 downwards.
TGCAAAGGAAGGAGAAGAAATTCTAGTGGACAAAAGAATGTGAGAAAAGCTTCCAACAATTGAAGCAACTGTTAACCAGTGCTCCAATCCTGAAGATTGCAGATCCAAATGTGGATTTTGTGGTTTGTACCGATGCATGCAAAGAAGGTCTAGGAGGAGTCCTCAGTCAGAATGGATTCGTAATTTGTTATGAATCCATAAAGTTGAAAGAGCACAAAAGGAACTATGCAACTCATGATTTAGAGTTGGCAGCCATCGTTCACGCTCTAAAGAAATGGAGGAATTACCTCATGGGAAGGAGGTTCGAACTGAGAATAGACCACAACGGTCTAAAATATTTGTTTGATCATCCAACCTTGAATGCTAGGTAGAGTAGGTGGTTGGAGTTTCTCTGTGAGTACGATTTTGATATCAAGCATATCAAAGGGAAGGAGAATAAAGTGGATGATGCACTCAATAGGAGAGTGCATGAATTACATGCTACAACCATTAGCATGTACCGAACTGATATTAAAAGCATAATTTTGGAAGTTGCAAATGTAGATTTGCAGTACAGGGATTTGGTAGCAAAACTACAACAAGGGGAGATGCCAAAGAAAGTGGAAAATTATAAATTGGAAACTGTCGGAACACTTCTGTACAAGAACATAATTTATGTACCTAATGTCCAGGACTTGAAACATATGATTTTGAATGAAATGCATAATGTGCCTTATGCAGGGCACCCTGGATATCAGAAAACTGTGGTAGCAGTCAAAAGCCATTACTTTTGGACATGTATGAAGAAAGATATTGTAGAATACATCGCCAGATGTATGGAGTGTTAGAAGGTTAAAGCTGAACACAGGCACCCAGCAGGGTTGTTGCATCCTTTACCCATTCCTGAGTGGAAGTGGGAGGTAGTGACAATGGATTTCATCACGGGATTGCCCAGAACAGGAAAGCAGCATGATTCAATCATGGTGGTAGTGGACAAGCTTATGAAAGCTGCCCATTTCATTCTGTTGAAGACTACTCACAAGGAAATGGATGTTGTTGACATATTTATGAAGGAAGTGACAGGATTGCACAGAATTCCCAAGACAATTGTGTTTGACAGAGACCCGAAATTTACCTCAAATTTCTGGAAAGGGTTATTCAAGGGGTTCAGAACAAATCTGAACTTCAGTACAACCTATCATCCTGATTCGGATGGGAAGACAGAGTGGGTGAATCGAGTAATAGAAGACATACTGAGGATGTATGTGATGGACAAACCATCGAAATGGGAAGACTACCTACACTTGGTAGAATTCGCCTACAATAATGGGTATCAAACATCATTGAAGATGAGCCCATTTGAAGCACTTTATGGAAGAAAGTGAAATAATCCAGTAAATTGGGATAATCCAGTTGATAGGGAAGTAGTTGGGCTAGATTTGCTCAAGGAAATGGAAGAGCAAATGCTAAAAATTAAGAAGAATTTAAAGGCTTCCCAAGACATGCAGAAAAGTTATGTTGATAAAATAAGAATCCACAGAGAGTTTAAAGTGGGCGATCATGTTTTCCTAAAAGTTAAATCCAATAGAAGTTCCCTGAAGCTGGGAAATTGCGCCAAGTTGGCAGCCAGATTTTGTGGGCCATTTGAAATATTAGAAAGGATTGGGCCAGTTGCATATATGCTTTCATTACCTGCATCCATGACTGTACATAATTTGTTTCATGTTTCATTGCTTAAGAAATATATACCTAATGATAATCATGTAATCGATTGGAATGTGATTCAGGTGGAGCAAGAAAGTGTCATGCAAGTGCATCATGTGCGCATATTAGAAAAGAAAAGAAAACAACTCCAGAATCGAGCCATAGGGCTTGTAAAGGTCCAGTGGACTTGGTACGGTCCTGAGGATGTGACATGGCAGCATGAAGATGCTATGTGAGCAGAATACCCGCATGTTTTTGAAGATTTTGAAAATCTTGTTGATGTTATGTAAAGAGTTGCACTGAGGACAGTGCAAAAATAAGGGGAGGGGATTGTAATACCCCAAGGACGTGCCCCAGTTATATTATGAATTGTAATCATGTTTTGTAGGCTGTTGAATCGAGTATTAATAAGCTGGTGGGATTATGTGTTTATTAGGTTGGAGAGCCTAAGTGTTATAGGCCAGGAGCCTATTTTTGTATATGTAATTATGCAGAATATTAATCAATATTAAACATCGCTGCGTGCAGACTGACCACGAAGAAAGAGTTATGGGGGATTAATATTCCAGAAGGTAAGTAAGGGAAAGGGGGTTGAAAGGTTGGAAAGAGGGGCTAAGCTTAGGGGTTTAAGTCCTTGAGAATAATAATTTATTATTATTCCAAAGTGGTGTGAAAGGTATATTTTTATCCTAAGTTACTGGAAAAAGGGAACGCATACTTGATGGAGTGCATGCAGATTCATGAGCGACATGTGTCGGCCCAGGCACATGCAATTTAACCCAAGAATTGATCCGTGATGGAGGTTCATCCTCCATTCTTACGTCCACTGTCTGAACCGTGTGGTCTCTGTGTCTGATCTTTGCATACCTCACGGAAATCTGAAACTTGAAACCATGAGGCCAACTTGTGATGTTTTCTTGAGAAGTGGACACATCCTCTGTCTGAACTGTTGAGTTTGTGATTGACCTCTGTATGGATTCCTTGTCACGCACCCTGAAACCAGTGGAAAACCAATGGATTGAGTCGTGTCACCTGTGTATCCTGTGAGCCCAGCCTATCCACCCTTGCAGAGCTGAGTCTGTATCTGAACTTTCTTTGGGTTGCTGCCTTCTATTTTTCCTGACTGGAATTATGTTGTTGTTATCCTCACCTTGCGGGAATTGGGCTTAAACTGGTTGAAGACGCGGGTAGTTAAGCCCGTGGTTGAAGAGGCAGGTTGTCAGTCTTGTGAGAAACTCTCTCCAAGTGAGAGAGTCTACTGGGAAGTGGTTTTCTCCCAGAGAGAGTCCAGCACCAGCTACAGAGCTTTGAGAATTCTTGATCCGGCCTATTGTCGAGACCTAGAGAGGGAGGTGAAGCACCGATGGACTTTTCTTGTGAAGGTGTATACTCCCGGGTGGAACATGCATGTGGGGAATGAGATTCCATGAGTAGTGGGCGTAAGAAGGCTCCTGGAGAGAATCCTTTAGGTTTCTCTGTGCAGTTTTCCTGTAACCTTAGCTTAGTCTAGGATTCCCCTATCTGAGGTGGAGCTTAGTCCCAGCTCGGGAGTGACCCACTGTTGAGCGTGATGAGCATCGTGGTCTAAGGCTGGGAGGTTCGCGGAAGGTCTGCACGTAGTTGGTGGAGTTACTACAGTTTCAAATATAAGTATCATTATGTGTTTAATTTCAATTAAAATGCATGTCTATGATGCTTGTAATATTATCATGTATTCCATTGCAAGTGGAATTATTGTTAATTCTAATTAATTCTGTATGTTAGCGGTAATTATGTGTTTACTCTGTGTTAAGTCATTTAAATGCATACTTTATAAGTGTTATTCCGCGTAGTAGTGTTTCCCGACAGTGGGGTTGATGGCCGAGGATGTTACAACAAACCTAAAATTCCAGATAGAAGAATCCAGAAGGATTGAAGAAACACGAAAAATTTAGTTGGAAGAAAAAATAAATTTGGAAGCTGAAATGGTAGCAAAAAGAAAGGAAGCAGAGAAGAGAGAAAATATTTTGACTAAGGAAAGATCATAGGACTTAATTAATCTTGAAGCATACATTAGCCAACAATAAAGAAGACTTGAAATTTTTTTATCTCCTTCAAAACCCAACTTGAAGAAGAAAAGAGAAGGGAATAAGTCATGAAGATTCAGATGATAAAGAGAGAAGAAGATTGTGAGAAGCTTGAAGAATAAGTTGTCACGTTAAGGTTTAAAGTTGTCAAACTCAGCAAGAACACTGAAGAAAAAGAATACTCCACTTCATTAATAAAGAAAGTTCAAGGGAAGTGTTACATGTTGCTAGAAAGGAAGAATGAAGAGAAGGCTAAGAGTTATAAAAAAGTCAACAAAGGCCCTATTAAGAAGGAATAATGTGAGCCCTCAAAGAAGAACATTCCAGAAATGAAGAAAAATCAAGAAGAAGACTACTGAAGATACAAATATAAAATAAGACCCTCCATATTCAAGTATCAAAGAAGATTCAATCATTATGAAGGAAACAACAAAAAATAATATTGTGATTAGCCAAGGCATGAATTCAGAAGGACTACATCACAAAGAAGATCAATCACTCCCATGTATCAAAATTTATTATATGGTTATTGTTTTAATTGTACTAAATTTATACATAAAATTGTAGATTGAAGAGCTTATGGAAGAAATGGTCAAGCACAAAATGTATATGTGGCCCCACACATTAATGAATGTTATAAATGTCACAACTATGGATATATAGCTCGTGATTGTAGAAGCATGATGGATACTTCTATGAAAGAGAACATTGATGTTGGATATAAGAATATTTGGAAAAGAAAACAAGAACATGTAAAGGAAGAACACATGAGTGAAGAACACCCATAAGTCATACTTTCAGGATTTGTAGTACTACAAGATCAAGACAAATCTACAGGAAAAAAGGAAGATGCCAAATACATGGAGGCTTGGAGAAGACATGAAAAACAAGAAGAAGAGGTGAATGAAAACCAGGTCCTAGAGATCATACTCAAAATATTTGCATCAACACAAGATGATGATGAATCTATAGGCAAAGCAGATAAAGAGGAAGATGTCAGAATTCAGGAAGGAAATGAAAAGAGTGTCAGAATTCAAGAAGAGGATGAAAAGGAAAATGATGAATCCACATACAAAGAGGAAGATTACTACGCATTAGAGAAGATATTTTTCTGAGCCATCTAGATTGGATACTCCCAATAAATATGAATATTGAATAGGGGGAGTCTAAGCAACAACTCTACAGATCAGAGAACTATCTTTTGAGTAATCTGAAGTGTTTGTAGATTTTGGAAAGGAAGATTCAAAGTGATTTGATGATAAAAGTGCATAATTTTTGTAAATGTTTGTTTGGTTAAGGAGTAACTTTTGAAACACATACCCATGCAGGTATCATCTGGAAGTTACACTTGAAGAGGTTTATGATTGTACAAAATATTCCAGACATGTATTCAATCAGAGACATATTTAGTACATATTGTTGCATACATGTAGAGTTTGATTTGTGGATTGAATAAACAAGTTGAAAAGCAACAAAGAATATGTTGTGATTAGTTGCAACAAATGGGTCAACATTGTGTGCAGTTGAGTAGAAGAGTCTTGGACAATTTCATGACATATGGATAAGATGGATTCATGAGATATTTAGTAGAGAGTACAAAGTACATGAACCAGAGAAGATGCATAACAATGTATGAAAGAATATTAACAATTGGAATATGTGGGATTAATGGACAAGTGGAATCAGTTAGTGATAGGAAGACAAGAAGTGAAAGGAACAACAAGACATGGGAAGAGAAATCACCAGTAGGAATAATATTTTCGAAGGAGAGTATGGTCATTGATGTGAACTTGACAATCCATTCAGACTTGAAGTCAAGTAACTTTGATTTTTTTTTATATATGTCAGTGAATTACAATAGGAAACACCAATGAACAAGAAACAACGAAAGAGAGAAAAATGAATTATATATAGGAAATCCCCACATTGATCTACATGAAATTTTGCAAAGAATTCAAGGGGAGAAAAATTTCCAGGAAGAGAGACCAGATTAGTAGCATGAAGATAGGGGGAGATATATCGATAGGGGGGGTTTCCGTTTTGCCTATGATGTCAAAGATGTAGAAAGAGAAATATCAGAGAGAAAGATCATAAGCATCAAGACATGGGGATCATCCCCAAAGGGAGATATGCTTTGTCATTGATGTCAAAGGGGGAGAGAAAAATGAGGAGAGAAACATGAGGAGAGAAATATCAGGAGCATTGGTCATAGGTGGAGCATAAGTGTTGAAGTATGAGTGTTGCCATCAATTCCAAAGGGGGAGATTGTTGGATACTTGGTTGTCATTGATGTTGTTTGACAATTGGTTGTCATTGATTTCAAAATAAGTGGTTGTCATTGATGTCAATAGATRTGGTGGGTGTATTTGTAGAAGTCTCCATAGTGGTCCCCTTATGGCGTATCTCTAAGCATGGCCCTCGCGGGAATATACTTTGAAGAAGTCTACAAGAAGCCCCAAAGGTGTGGTCGTGAAGCCCGAAGTTGTTTAAGAAATAAAGGCATGAATGATAGCGTAAATTAAAGTAATAAACTCATATATGGATATTCCTCGTCATGTCGTTTCCAACGGTAGGTGGAATGCCAGATAGTTCCTCACGGTTGAGGAGTTATGAGGTCATGAAGTTGGAAGCCCCGAAGAATGGTTAAGAAGCCCTAAATAGTTGTAACAAGAAGTGACAAGTCGAACCAAAATTAATTAAAAGAAGAAAAATTGTTGCAAATAAGAAGTTACAAGTCAACCCCATTGCAATAAATATTAAATATGTTATTGGTAAATTCGGCCTCAATGGAATAATCATTAAAAATTAAATTGAATTTTATTTAGGTTAAGTCGACCCTAAAAAGAGGGTGCCATATCTAGTATAAATAAGGAACCTAAGAGTTCATTCGTTACATTAACTCAAGTGATATTTATCTGAGGTAACCAAGGATATCCGAGGTGAATTTCGAAGGGAATATGAAGTGAATAAGGGAGAAATTCCAAGGGATGATGAAGTCTTGTGATGATGTATTCTAAGGTATGTTATTTAAAGGTGATAATACCATTTCTGACTATAATTTTTTTTCTAGAATTATTCAGATATAAAAAATTGGAGGCTATTGAGAAGACATATCAAGGTATCTGTGGTAAAAATATTAGCTTCTGGGTCGTTGTACTTTTGGAAACACACTTTGTGGAATATAGGTTTTTGACTAGTCCTAAAACTAGTCTCAAACATGTGTTCCAGGTAAAACAATCATAACTTCTTCATAGAGGATCCAAATTCCATGAGACCAATTTTAGTGGAAAAATAATAGTCTGCAGTATCTTGTGTATGAGTTTCAGAATCATATATCAAATATTGAGCACTTGGTATGTTGTACAAGCTCACTCTTCAGAATAGGATAAAATTCAGCAAGGTCTGCCATTTTCGCTATAATTTATGTTTTGAGAAGTTTCAGACCTTGAAATTTTGAGGAAATGGAAGAAAAATTTCATAGTATCTGTGGTTAAAATTCCGGAAATTTATGCATTACAGGAACAAAGTTATGTTTGTTTAAATTTAGGGTTTGTGACTAATCCAAAACTAGTCTCGCAAGATCGAGGTACAGTTTGATGAAGATGCTATTCTCTTGTTGTTGAAGTTGAGGAAGAGCTACATGTCTGTGATTTTATATATCAAGTATGCTACAGGATCATAGGTATGATTTACATGTGTTATTGAGGGATATGTTTATGGTACATGCTTGAGGCATGTCTTGATGATGATGGTACACAATATGGTACACCTTTGTGATGATATGATACATTGTTAGAAGTATATCTTGGCTATCTTGGTATCTGGTTTGATATATGTGATGGTGATGTTATCACATGCTTGAGGCACATATTATGGTACTTAGTTGAAGCACATCATTGATGATATCTTATGGTACATGGTGTATGACATGATTGAGATATATCATGAGTGATATGGTATATGCTTGATGCATATCTTGGTGATGGTTGTACATGTTGAGACACATATTGATGATGTTATGGTTCATGGTTTGATACTTATTTTTGCACATGGTTGAGGAAGATATATTCATGATGATACGATACATTGTTAGAGGCACTTCTTGGTGATCTTGGTATGTGATATGGTACATGTTTTGGTACATGGTTGATGCATGATATGGTAGATGTTGTTGTACATGGTTGATGTAACATGGTATGGTACATGTTGATGTATATGGTATGGTGATGGTTTTGGTATCCATGTGAGTTGATCTTGTTATAGTTGGTTGATGATGGTATATCAGTGACAAAGACAGTGACAGGTTGGATGATTGGTTGATCATCAGTTACAGGTTGATATGACAATGACAATGGTAGGTTGATGTATCAATGAAAATGACAGTGATAGTGGCGGTTATAGGTTGATCAATGGTAGTGACAGTTTGAATCTACACTTATATTTCAGGGCGGTAGGATGAGGAAAGGAAAGGGGGTTGTAGCCTCCTTCTGTTTGGTGCCGTAGAATTCAAGGAGTTGGAGCTTCCTTCATGTTTGTGACTGTAAATTAGAGGGTCATATCCTCCTTCCAGTTGGTTCCTGTAAATTAGAGGGTCATAGCCTCCTTCCGGTTGGTGTCATAGAATTCAGGGAGTTGTAGCTTCCTTCAGGTTGGTGCCTATAAATCAGGGGGTTGGTGCCTCCTTCTAGTTGGTGCTAGAGGATTAAGAATTCGGTGCTTCCTATGAATTTTTTCTTGATATATATAAGAAAACGCTCTGTGGTTTTCTCCCATTTGTGTTTCCATGTAAATTTTGGTGTACTTTGTATTTGATGTGATATGTTGAATTGCACTACTTATGGTTATATGATCATGATATATTGAATGCAATCATAAATGATATACTGCTGATAAAGTTGAAGATTATATATATTGTGATTGAAAGTGATAAAAATTTCTCATACTGATTCATCCCCCCCTCTCAGTATTCCAACACTCGCTTATATGTGTCACATATCTTCCACCTTTCACATTTAATATCAGACTACCCTTAGACTTGCCATCAGAGGGTCTTGGATATAAATCTATGTTTTCATTTCTGCATGGAGAGGGGATGAATATGTCATGTTCTACAACCAATCCTAAACAAATTTCAGTTTTAGTTTCTTTCCTTCCTTAGAGTAGTAGGAAGGTTTCTCCATTGTGACCTTGACAAAAGAAATCACTCTAGTTCAAACTCCCCTAGATCATCAACCATTCTTTGTAATCCATAACTCATAAAGTTATTGAATGAATTTATTTGATGACTTATCAATCCCCATTCATTAAAGAATGCTTTGGAAGTATCTATACAAAAAGTGTTTCATTCCTGTTCAAGCGTTTTATTTTGAATATCCTTATCATCATCTTCCTAGGTTCAACCTTTTGTTTCTTCTTCAATTGTAACAACATTCATGTTGCTTTCCAATCATTATATTTCATTAATAATATCTATATTCATGGATCTTTCATAATCATATTTTTTTATTGAAACATTTGTTATGTTTTCCTTACCCAGTTGTATGACTATCTCTTTAGAGTTCATTACTTGAAAATCCATAATCCAACCTCAATAGAAGCAAGGAACCCAACATGATAGACTTGCACTAAAATATCTTGAATAATTTGCATTGTGACTTCAAACTGTCAAGGTCTCGTAAAGTCTACATAGCCATCATGTACATGACCTTAGATTGATTTATGTGAGGACAACAAATTAAATTTATCACAAAAATTGTTTCTCAATACCAAGGGTACTGTCAAAATCCCTTGTATTTGTTTTTACCATAGTAGTGCTTAAAACTGTAGAAGATGGAATTCTAGGATTATAATAATCCTTCCTTCCAATGCAGTATTCCAGATATAAAATAGTATGCTGAACATAAATAAATATCTAGAAATGGCAGAGAAACAATGATATGACCAAAACAATACCAGAATAATACTAGAATAACACCAAAAATAGCACTTTGATTACTGATAGCAATGTTCACTTACCTCTTCGAGGGGGAAACCTCCACCAGAGAAAAGATCTATTACAATAATATCCAAGACAAGATTTCTCATACCCTCTACTTCTATTTATACTAAATCTATCTATCCAAAAGAACAATATAGAGGAAGATTCTTCTAGAAGCAGAAGCTTCTATTAGGTCTTCTTACATTTGACTTATTCTTCCTTATTGTTAGGCCTTATTAATATTGGCCTTTATTACATGTAATTATATTATTCTACCTACGTGAGGGGTTGGGGAGGTTAGGTCCCTAACATTCTCCCCCCCTTGAAGAACAAGTTTGTCCTCAAGGCTTCAGATGAGGGAATTGTTGTAGAATGGTGTCTGGATCCTAGGTGGCATCTTCTGGAGGGGTATCTTTCCATTGGACTAACACTTCCTGGATGGTGCGCTGACGGAGACGACTCTCTCTTTGGGCCAAGACTGCTTGTGGTTGCAACCATATGGAACCTTCTTCATCCAACTCAGGGAGACTAGTTTGAGTTTGGCACTTAGTTCCAATCACCTTCTTTAAGTAGGAAACATGAAAAACAAGATGGAGCTTAGACTCACTGGGTAGATCTAACTTATAGGCCACCGATCCCACCCGCTTGAGAACTGTATAAGGACCATGAAATTTGGGCATAAGTTTCTGACATTGGTGAGCTTTGAATGAAGTATGCTTATAAGGTTGTAGTCAAAGAAATACTTGGTCCCCTTCAACAAAATGGTGTTCAGAAAGACCTTGATCTGCTTGTTGCTTCATGTGATTTTGATCCATGACCAAATTGTCTTTGAGGGCACGAAGAATATCCTCGCAGACTGTAATATTTGTGTCAACCTCTTGAACCTTCGAGACCCCTGGAATATAGGAGAAAATTGATGGGGGATTTTGGCCATAGACTGCTTCAAAAGGAGTCATTCAAGTAGTTGTATGGTAAGAGGTGTTGTACCACCACTAAGCTAGGGGTAACCATTGAGCCCACCTATTTTTTTGCTTAGATGAAAAACACCTCAAGTATGTTTAAAAACAATTGTTGACAACTTCATTCTAGCCATCCATCTGGGGGTGATAGGCAATGCTGAGATGAAATTGGGTGCCCTATAGCTTGAACAATTCCTTCTAAAAATTGCTGGTGAAAGTGGGGTCTCTGTCAGAGATAATAGAATTAGGCATGCCATGAAGCTTGAAGATATTATCCATGAATATTTGAGCCACTGTGGCGGCTGTGAATGGGTGTTGAAGAGAAAAAAATGAGCATATTTGGAGAGATGATCGACAACCACCATGATGATCGATTTATTTCTTGATTTAGGTAAGCCTACAATGAAGTCCATATAAATATCTCACCAAATAGCAGGTGGAATCATAAGCAGTTGGAGTGTGCCTGAAGCTTTGATAGTTTCTCTCTTGTTGCATTGATATACCTCACATTCATCCACAAAGGTGCAGACGTCCTGTTTCATACCCTCCTAGAAAAAATAATGTTTGACCCGGTCATAGGTTTTGGTAAATCCTGAATGCTCGGTTGTGGGTGAGGCATGAAGTTCATAAAGCATTGTGGATTTAATTTGGGATTGATTGTATTATTACAAACGACCTCTGTAGTGAAGCTCTTCATTATGCCAAGAGTAACTTGGAAAAACTGAAGAATTGTGTTGCAATTGGTGGAGCAGGTTAGAAATTTTTGGGTCTTGCAACCATTCTTGACGAACAACTTGGAGCCAATCTGGTACAATGAAGGAGAGGGAGAAAAGGGACCCTTCTTCTTTATATTTCTAGGAAAGAGTAACAACCACTACATTTTCCTTTCCCTTCTTGTAAATGATCTCATAATCATAGCCAAATAGCTTGGTCACCCATTTTTGTTGTGTTGGGGATGAAATTTGTTGTTCTAGGAAATACTTGAGACTCTGATGATCAATTTTGATTTGGAATAGTTGACCCAATAAATAAGGATGCTAGAGACCCACAACATGCAAAATAGTTAACATTTCCTTTTCATAAGTGGATTGGCCCAAATGTCGCTCTGAAAGTTGTTTTCTAGTGAAGGCCAAGGGCCTACCATCTTGCATGAGGATGGCACCAATTCCTTTCCTGGAAGCATCACATTCCAATGCGAATGCCTTTGTGAAGTCTGGGAGTGCAAGGACAAGGGTCGAGCACATAACATCTTTTAAGGCTTGGAAGGCATGATCTATAGCTGAAGTCGAAGTGAAGGAATTCTTTTTAAGGAGGGAAGTGAGAGGAGTTACAATCTTCCATAATTCTGAACAAACTTCTTATAATATCCCATTAAATCCATAAAACCATGCAAGCTATTAAGAGTTTTAGGGTGAGACCAATCTTGCATAGATTCAATTTTCTTAGGATCTACTCAGACACCATCCTTGCCGACAATATGACCCAGGTATTCCACTTCTGAGGCACCAAAGGCACATTTAGATTGTTTGAGAAAAATTTGGTGTTTAGAGAGTAGATGGAGAACTTGATTCACGTGGGAGAGATGGGATGACCAAGTTTTACTATAGATGAGAATATCATCAAAGAAAACTAAGACAAAATGACAAAGAAAAGGACAAAATACATGATTCAAAAGACTTTGGAAAGTGGAAGGAGAATTACACGATCCAAAGGGAATTACCAAGAATTCATAATGACCCTCATGAGTGCGAAATGCAGTCTTGGGAATGTCTTCTTCTTTCATAGGATCCGGTGGTAGTCGAAATGTAGATCCAATTTGGTGAAGTACTGAGCACCACTCAATTCATCCAAGAGGTCATCAATGACAGGAATGAGGAATTTGTCTTTGATTGTGAGTTTGTTGAGGGTGCAAAAACCAGGACACATGTTCCAAGTACCTTCTTTATTGAGTACCATGACCACAGGGGAAGAATAGGGGCTAGTACTGGGACGGATAACACCAGCTTCTAGTAATTCATGAATTTTTTTCTCAATTTCATTCTTATGGGAAAAGGGATGACGATAAGGCCAAACATTGGGAGGAAGACTGTCGGGGATGAGAGGGATGGAATGATCATGGATGCCATGGGAAGGGGGAAGTTCTTTTGGGGAGGTAAAAAAAACTTGGTGGTGGGAGAGGATAGATTGGAGGTCGGGATGCACAAACGGTGTCTCAACAACATGAATGGAGTGGAGTTGGGATATAATTCACGAATGACCTTTTTTGAGGAGATTTTCCATGCGATGGTAACTGATGATCTCCAGGGAACCTGTTGTGATGCCTTGGAACTTATATTGTTGTCCCTCCTGTTGGAATTGCATGGTTAAGTCCTTAAAATCCATGAGAATGGGGCCTAGAGTGTGTAACCATTCGGCACCAAGAACAATGTCACAACCAACCATGTCTATAGAAAATATATGGGATTTCAGGTGATACTGACCAATTTGGAGTCACACATTTTCACATCGTCCCCCACATTTCATGGAACCACCATTAGCAACCATGTTTTGAAAATTATTGATGGCATGGATGTAACAATTGAATTCTTGGGCAATGCGGTGATGAATAAAGTTACGGGTGCTACCACTATCCACAAGGATGATGAATTTCCGATTTTTGATGTAACCAATTAATTTGAGAGTTTGGGGAGCATAAAATCTAGTGAGGGAATTAAGTGAAATAATCAGGTCAACTTCAGGTGGGTCAGAGGGTAGGGTGAGGTCATATGGAGGTGGTAGTTCCTCCACCAATGGAACAACTACATCTCCATCAGAAATATCCTCAGTCACAGCCATAAAAATCTTTTGTTCCTTACACTTGTGCACGGGAAAATATTTGTCATCACAATTATAACAAAGACCCTTGAGTTGACGTTCAACCATTTCATCCCTGGTTAATTTATGGATCTTAAGGGGAGTTGTAGGAGGAGCAAAATTAGTGGTTTTAGGGCGAGGAGGAAAGGAGGGTTTGCGGGTCTAGGAGGAGACAATCTATTGGGCTTCCTTGGCTTATTAAGTAGCTTCCAACCAATTCTGGGGGCATGTCATGAGAACATGGGCACAAATTTCATCTTTGAGTCCACTAATAAAGCATTCCCTAAAGAAAGAATCAAACATGCCCTCTGTTCTGAAATCCAAGTGCTCAAATGCGATAATAAAGTCTTCCACTGTCCTAGACTGCTTTAACTTGGTCAAACGACCTAACTGGTGGGTGTCCGAGTCAAAGTGGTCATAAAGTTTGGCCACAAACTGTGTCCAAGCAGCATACCCTTGGCGTGCCTTCTTTCACCATTTCCACCATTGTCATCATTCTGGATCCAGATATAGGACACCATAACAAAGCTTGGATAAATAATCAGTAATGACATGCAAAGAGAAATAATGTTCCATTTGGGTGACCAAGCCTGTGGGATCTGATCCATTAAATTTGTTCACCTCAATTCTGGGTGGTTGGAGGTCTCGAGAAAAGTGGGTAGTATGAGGACCTTGGTAATGGGAAGAGTCATGGTCATCCTGATAAGATCGCTGTTCAGAAGAGGAAGGGTTCTGGAAATGGCCCATGAAGTGTTCAAAGGTGGATTTGAGGCCTTTGAGGTATTCGATGTGGGAACATTGTTCCTTGAGGATATCAAGAGACAAATTGGTTGAGCCAATGTTGGCAATGATAGTATTGATGTCTTCCTTGTTCTAGTGGTTGTCGACAATCAAGGAATTGAGTTGTTGGGCTCTTGTGGTAGCCATTTGGAAAAAAGGGGTAGAAAATTGGTATAGGGGAAACAAAAGGGGTATGGAGGCTTGGGTGGGACCACTGAGAAGAAGGGTGTCGAATGATAGGTACCACTGCGATTAGGGAAAAAAAGGGGATCCAATGGGATAGGGGCCAAATAAGGGTGTTGAATAAGGGTCGGCTCCACAAAAAAAATTATGGTAAAAAATGATAGGTATCACTAGAATCGAGGAAAAGAGAGGAACCCCATGGAATAGGTCCCAAATAAGTGTGCCAGCAGGACCACTATACTCATTTTTTTTTTTTACTCCTATGAATTTATACTCTGGCCTAAATAATATTGCAGTGACGAAATGCCCAAATGCTTAACATGAAGAAATGTGTAGCAATTTCACAACCAGAATGCAGAAGGCACAGTTGCATGGCAATAGATCTTGTCTGTTCAGTTTTGTTTTTGTTTCCATCCCCAGGGGTAAGATATTTAGGGTTTCTACAGACAAGGGTTTTCCCTGTGCTATAGCTCTCTAATATACATGTGGGATCCAACAGTAGTACTCGACCCAATATCTCAGGGCACCAACTAAGGAAGATAGACCGTGCCCTTAGCCGTACTACCCGACTACCCAGGTATTAGGAAGTATCTTCTTGAGTGTTGTTCTTGGTGGAACTATAGCAGTCAGGGGGACGATCGATTTATCTATGGAGGGCTTTAGGAAATATAGGTCGATCCATATACAAGTGTTGTCTGATGCGCTACCACTCGAAGGGGTACCAACAGGGGTTACAAGGGTGGCCAACAAATGTGCGCTTAAGTACTACTTGTATTTCCTGCGTGTATGACTCCCCGACTGCGGGTTTATGCGCGTAATGAAAAATCTCTATAGCTTTAAGTCGTTGTAATACGTCTCTACCATGAAAAATTTTAAGCCACAATTTTCTGTCGAGGAAGGTGCTTTGATACTGTTATCGCACGGTTTGTAGGAAGGGTTTAAGGCAGCTTGAGTCAAGGCTTAAAACCGGCGTAACATGAGCTTCCCCACCCACTGTCACCTCGATGGGGGGCTCTTTCTGTTTAGGAGGGCTAGTCCAAGGGAGACGTCCCTATGTAATCTGGTTTTCTAAAGGGCCAAAGGTATGATGGATCAAAGTGATTAGGTTCCCTTTACAGATTACTGCCAAAGATGAGATAGTCAAGAAGAATGTCTTCCACTGGATGGCACCTGTTTGCGAGACAAGACAAATAAACTAGAATATGTGCTGCAGTGGGTTAGTACTTCAAAAGGATTAATGACTATCTTCAAATATTCATATGAGCAATGATCAAATGATATGATTGACGAAGTCAATGATTGCTAAACAAAGACCAATGACTATTATCACTCCTTCAATAAAGCATAAGAGATAATGAGCATTCAATGTGAACAATTAAGACCTTGTATTAATTCACAATGCAATAAATATCTCAAATTAGCTCATATATATAATGTTGCTGCGTCACCTATATATTGTTGCTGCAATGTAGATGACGTCAACCCTATCAATAAATTATTTTGAAAGGGAAAGA
>ML784622.1:306430-342268 GCA_009831015.1 Picea engelmannii | reverse complement strand
TGTAAATCAAGAGGTCATAGCCCCCTTCTGGTTGGTGTCAGAGAATTCAGAGAGTTGTAGTTTCATTCAGGTTGGTGGCTGTAAATCAGGAAGTTGGTGACTCATTCCAGTTGGTGCTAGAGAATATGGAATTTGGTGCTTCCTATATATATATATATAAGAATTATGTGGTTTTCTCCCATTTGGGTTTCCATGTAAAATCTAGTGTACTGTGTATCTAATGTGATATTGTTGAATTTTACTGCTTATGTTTATATGCTCATGATATATTGAATGCAATCATAAATGATATACTACTGATAAAGTTGAATATTATATATATTGTGATTGAAAGTGGTAAAAAGTGCCCATACTGATTCACCCCCCCTCTTAATATTCCAACAATTGGTATCAACGCCGGTCCTTCAAGAAATCAGTTTAACTGGAAGGTAGATCATGGATGTCATGGCTAATGGATACAGAGCTAATGGAATACCATGGTTTAATGGTCAGACTGGTCTGAAATATGAGATGTGGAACAATAAAATGAAAACATTTTTACAAGCACAAGGGCTTGATGTTTGGCAATCAATTGTGTCAGAATACACTGCTACAAAGAAACTGAAGACTACAACCAAGAAGGAATTGAAAAGAAACAACAAAATGACAATGGATTTCATCTTGGAAGTATTATGTGATTCAATTAAATACAAAGTGGGACATTGCTCATCAACCAAAGAACTTTGGGATAATCTACATAATCTATACTTTAAGTAATCCCATTCTATCGCAGAGTCAGAGCATACCAATCATAATAAAAAAGATGTTGAAACAGAATGAAATGAAATATGCTCTTCATGTCAGACATATTTAGAAGAAAAAGATTGTGAAGAAGGCATAGTAAATCTTGAAGCATAATTGATCAACGCTTTATACAATCCAATGAAAGAAAGAAGGAAGAACAAGTTACTCAAGGAAGAATTGATCGAGCTAAAGAAGGGATATCAAAATCCCAACTCTGTAGAAGTCCAACAAATGATTACAAATGTAATACCCCAAGGACGTGCCCCAATTATATTATGAATTGTAATCATGTTTTGTATGCTGGTGAGCTGAGTATTGATAAGCTGGTGGGCTTATGTGTTTATTAGGTTGGAGAGCCTAAGTGTTATAGGCCAGGAGCTTGTTTTTTTATATGTAATTATGAAGAACATTAATAAAGATTAAGCATCACTACGTGCACACCGACCATGAAGAAAGAGTGATGGGGGACTAAGCTTCCACAAGGTGAGTAAGGGAAAGGGGGTTGAAAGGTTGGAAAGAGGGGCTAAGCTTAGGGGCTTAAGTCCTTGAGAATAATAATTTATTATTATTCCAAAGTGGTGTGAAAGGTATATTTTTATTGTAAGTTCCTGGAAAAAGGGAACACATACTTGATGGAGTGCATGCAGCTTCATGGGCGACATGTGTCGGCCCAGGCACATGCAATTTAACCCAAGAATTGAGCCGTGATGGAGGTTCGTCCTCCATTCTTGCGTCTGCTATCTGAACCATGTGGCCTCTGCGTCTGATCTCTGCATACCTGACGCAGCTCTGAAACCCGAAACCATGAGGCCAACCTATGATGTTTTCATGAGAAGCTGACACATCCTCTATCTGAACCGTTGAGTCTGTGTTCAACCTCTGTGTGGATTCCTTGACACACACCCTGAAAACAGTGGCAAACCCATGGATTGAGTCGTGTCACCTGTGTATCCTGTGAGCCCAACCTATCTGCCCTTGCAGAGCCGAGTTTGTACCCGAACTGTCTTTGGGTTGTTGCCTTCTGTTTTTCCTGAGTGGAATTATGTTGTTGTTATCCTCACCTTGCGGGAATTGGGATGAAACGGGTTGAAGAAGCGGGTTGTCAGGCCCGTGGTTGAAGAGGCAGGTTTTCGGGACTATGAGCAGCTCTCTCTAGGTGAGAGAGTCTGCTGAGAAGTGGTTTTCTCCCAGAGAGAGTCCAGCACCAGCTACGGAGCTCTGAGAAATCCTAATCCGGCCTGTTTCCAAGACCTAGAGAGGGAGGTGAAGCACCGATGGACTATGCTTGTGAAGGTGTATACTCCCAGGTGGAACATGCATGTTGGGAATGAGAGTCCGTGAGTATTGGGCGTAAGAAGGCTCCTGGAGAGAATCCTTTTGGTTTCTCTGTGCAGTTTTCCTGTAACCTTAGCCTAGTCTAGGATTCCCTTGTCCGGGGTGGAGCTTAGTCCCAGCTCGGGGGTGACCCACTGTTGAGCGTGATGAGCAACATGGTCTAAGGCTGGGAGGTTCGTGGAAGGTCTGGACGTAGTTGGTGGAGTTACTACAGTTTCAAAGATAAGTATCATTATGTGTTTAATTTCAATTAAAATGCATGTCTGTGATGCTTGTAATATTATCATGTATTCTATTGCAAGTGGGATTATTGTTAATTCTAATTAATTCTGTATGTTAACGGTAATTATGTGTTTACTTTGTGTTAAGTCATTTAACCTCATTTAAATGCATATTTTATAAGTGTTATTCCGCGTAGTAGCATTGCATGACAGTGGGGTTGATGGTCGGGGATGTTACAATATGGTATTACAGCCCATGGTTTCAATGTTGAGCTTGGATGGGCCGGATAAGTGGTCTTTGGACCCAAGGTTTTGAGTGGAAATGGTGTTCGGAGGAACCAATTTCAAACCTTAGAATGTTTTTTAGTGCCAAGGGGTTACTTGGCCATGTTACAAATCTCAGGAGGAGTAGTGGTAGAATAAAACCGCAGCCGGTGTGGTACTTGACCACAGAGAAAGAGAGCTCAACACTTGGGGTGTTGGAGCCGTAGGATCTGTTTGGGAAAAAGGAAAGTCCTTTACGACTGTCAGATCCAAAAAAGGTGTAGGAGGGTTATCCTAGAACCCTTTCGGAGTTCGACAATTGGGAGAAGTGGAATGCATTGAGGCATAAACTTCTGAAGGAGATCTACATCGTAGATCGTAGGAAAATAGCCTGACCATTAGATCCGTTTCCAGGAAGGCAAAGGAAAATCATTTTGGAGTATTTCTAGTGTGGAGTGTGACAAACTCCTAAAGTCTCAAAGTAGATCGCAATTGTCTGTTGCGAATGACACATGTCAAGAGATCATGTACTTCGGGTGGAATTACTTCGAGAGGAGGCAAGTGCTCAGAGTTTGAAACTCCCAAAGCCCAAAGTGTCGAAGTCACTCATAGCCATTGATCATGAAGAAGGACACACATCGGTAGATTGTGAACTTCGAGAGAAAGCGCTCTCGACAAAAGAGAGCGTAGAGGAGTTGAAACTCCTGAAGCCAGAAGAATCGAAGTGGTGAATCATGATGACGTCACTTGGAGGTGACGTGGAAACATGGGATGTGTGCCACGTGTCAGTGGGTTTAGAACTCGTGGAAGATTGAGATGGCATTTGGAACGTGACGAGTGTCTCCCATTTGAATGGGCCACGTATAAGTCGCTAGTATTCAGCCATGTAGCATCTTGTGTGAGAAGGGTTAGTGGGGCCCGAGGTTACGTAACGTAGTTAAAGGTCGGAGGACCCACAATGGCGTTGATCACGATACATCAAGATCAACATCCCGGAGACATTGCAGGGAGCCAAGTTGCACGAAAGATAATTATCCAAGGCGGTCCCGCAATCCAAACCGTGGTTTCACCAAGGGTTTATGTGTCAGAGTCAAAAGAATTGCGAGATGAAAGGCAGGTTACTCCAAACCACTGTTGCATGCCCCTGCAATTGGGAAAATGTTAAGTGATGTAATGTAATAATGTCACCTAAGGTGACGTGGGAGTGTTTGGAGATTAATGGTTCGGGGTGTGCGGATGTGAAACCTTCCGAAGTCCTGAAGTCCTGGAACTCAAATGCTTGAAGTTCCACAACGAAGTGTTAGCCATAAGATGTTGGGTAGACGTGGACCATTGATCCACCTTACTGCACGAGTTCGGTAACTCGGAACTTCGAGTGACTGTTGTGTTATGCTTGGAAATATTTCGAAGTCGAAGGCCGAAGGCCGGAGTGTGCGCTTATTGATCTAGCACTTGGTCATGACCCATGGTTGTGTGGGTTGGGGAACTGAGAGAAAGGGGCTAGTGCTCGAAAACTTAGTAGAGAAGAGCTCTGAAAGAAGAAATCTGCGGGGATTCTTGATTGAACGAGAATCACGGAGAATGAAAACTGAGCATTTTCTTGAATCAGATTTGTTTATGAATGTTGTGGGATTTGTTAAGGAATGATGACCTGACAAATTACGGTTGACTGCACCTTGTGTTGCATAAGTTTAATGAGTGCCAGAACTGAATAGATTTGCCACTGAGTGAAAAGAAATGGAGGAGACACATAATGCTTCTAGTTCAGAGAACAAAACTAAAAGGATGGATGTTCATTTGGGAGTTGAAGCGTAAAACTCCAATGGGTATGGAGAAGAGATAGATAAGGAAGGGCATATGATGAAAATCATTGAAAAATTACAGAAAGATGCCC
Source organism: Picea engelmannii (assembly GCA_009831015.1). Taxonomy (NCBI): domain Eukaryota; kingdom Viridiplantae; phylum Streptophyta; class Pinopsida; order Pinales; family Pinaceae; genus Picea; species Picea engelmannii. Next base: position 337,771 of record ML784622.1, on the reverse strand, counting down.
AAACTCACCGAGCAGATAGCAAAATGATCATGAAAGCTAAGGAACAACAAAGAGAATTCAACTTAAAGTTGATGAAGAGTCTGGAGAGAATAGAAAAGAAGTTGGACAAGGAGAGAGACTCGAGCAAAATAGGGAGTCACCAGATTTCTAAGGGAAGAAGATCAAGGAGTGTTGGTAGACACCATCATCACTCCCAAGATCGTTCCAAGAGGAGGGCACACAATAGTTCAAGCCCATATCCTACCAGAAAGCACATGAGATCTGGAGTGGATGAACTAAAGGGAGAAATGAACAAGATTAAGCCTCCTACGTTTGATGGAGAACATAAGAAGGAGAAAGATGACGAGACATGGTTGATTGGCATGAGGAAATATTTCCAACTGTAGAATTATTCCTCTCATGCAGAAGGAAGAATTGCGATGTATCAACTGAAAGGAAAAACATCCATGTGGTGAGATCAACTTGTGCAGGTGAAACACATTAGAGAGAAATATATCACTTGGAAATAATTCAAGAGATATTTCGAGAAGAAATACTTGACTAAAAGATATTATGATAGAAAGATAAGAGAGTTATTTGAACTCAAGTTGGGAATCATGACCATTGATGAATACGAACGAAGGTTTTTGGAATCACTGAAGTATGTTTTGTTCATCAAGGATGAGACTGTCAAGATTCAAAGGTATTTGAGTGGACTGCCACCTTCCATTGGGGACAAGATTCAATATGATGACCCTAAGACTATGGAAGAAATGATAAGAAGAGAGAAATGCCTATATGAGTAGCAAAGGTAAAAGCCTACTTTTCGGAAGGCTTGGGATGACCAGAAGAAGTTTAAGAAAGAGCAGAGGCAGAAGGGAAACAAACCTCTCTTTTTCAGAAATAGTCCTCAAGGACAACCATCGTTTAGAGAGCCGAGAATGGTTGACATAGGGGGAAAAAGGCCAAGGAGAACGCCCATTCAGTGTTGGGGTTGTAAAGGAAACCATAGGTATAGATATTTCCCCCACATAAATGACAAAGTGAGAACTATCCACAATGTTCAACAGGCTGAAACAATGGAGGACATGGGAAGTAGAATACCAAGGATCTACGCAGCCCTAGACAACAAACAAGTTGAATATTAGTTGCACATGATTGAAGTGGAAGGTATGATCAATAACCATCCCTTCACTATTTTAATTGATTTAGGGGCTAGCCATAGTTATGTAGATCCTATATTAGTGGAAAGTTTGCAATTGTCGAGAAGAAAACATGAAAAGTCTTGGTTAGTGTAGCTGGCTACATGAACCAAGAGAAATGCCACTGAGTTAGTTAAGTCCTGTCCAGTGGACATGAATGGACTGAGCACAAAGGCTGAATTGAATGTTTTGCCTTTAGGTTCTTATGATTGTCTAATTGGGATGGACTGGTTGGACTAGCACCATGTCATCTTGGACTATCGTAACAAGGCATTCACTTGCCTGGATGAGGAAGGAAATCGGAAAACAGTCTAAGGAATTCCCAGAGCTATTGCTATCAGATAAATCTCAACAATGCAGCTGAAGAAGTGCTAGAGGAAAGGCTGTCAATTATTTGCAGCCCATGTGGAGGAAGCATATAAGGATGAGGTATCAAAGATCGAATACCATGTAGTACTAAAATATTTTGAAGATGTATTCAAGGAGGTACTTGGATTACCCCTGAAGAGAGATATTGATTTTTCTGTAAACTTGATGCCTGGAGAAGCTCCAGTATCAAAAGATCCTTATAGAATGAGTACATCGGAGCTGAAAGAACTGCAATTGCATCTTGAAGAGCTTATGAAGAAGGGGTATATATGCCCAAGTGTGTCACCTTGGGGTGCCTCAGTCCTATTTGTGAAGGAGAAGGATGGGATGTTGAGATTGTGTATCGATTTCAGACAATTGAACAAAGTAAATGTAAATAAAAAATATCCTCTGTCGAGGATTGATGACCTCTTCGATCAGTTGAAGGATGCGAAGATATTTTCAAAGATAATTCTCAGGTTGGGATATCACCAGGTAAGGATAAAGGATGAAGACATCAACAAGACCGCCTTCAGAGCAAGGTATGGTCACTATGAATTCACAGTGGTGCCATTTGGGTTGTCAAATGCACCCATTGTTTTTATGTGCCTAATGAATGGTGTATTCAGGGACTATTTGGACAAGTTTGTCATAGTATTTTTGGATGACATCCTGGTGTATTCCAAGTCAGAGGAGGAGCATGAACAACATATGAGGATGGTTCTGCAAGTGCTAAGAGAACACCAATTGTATGCCAAGTTGAGCAAATGCGCGTTTAATAAAAAACAGATCCATTACATGGGGCATATTATTTCGAAGGATGGGATAGTTGTAGATCCTTAGAAGATTGAGGCCATCAAAGAATGGTCAGTGCCAAAGAATGTGATGAAATTCATATCCTTTATGGTTCTAGCTGGTTATTACAGAAGGTTTATCGCAGGGTTCTCGAGGATAGCTCACCCTATCACTTCCTTGCAAAGGAAGGAGAAGAAATTCTAGTGGACAAAAGAATGTGAGAAAAGCTTCCAACAATTGAAGCAACTGTTAACCAGTGCTCCAATCCTGAAGATTGCAGATCCAAATGTGGATTTTGTGGTTTGTACCGATGCATGCAAAGAAGGTCTAGGAGGAGTCCTCAGTCAGAATGGATTCGTAATTTGTTATGAATCCATAAAGTTGAAAGAGCACAAAAGGAACTATGCAACTCATGATTTAGAGTTGGCAGCCATCGTTCACGCTCTAAAGAAATGGAGGAATTACCTCATGGGAAGGAGGTTCGAACTGAGAATAGACCACAACGGTCTAAAATATTTGTTTGATCATCCAACCTTGAATGCTAGGTAGAGTAGGTGGTTGGAGTTTCTCTGTGAGTACGATTTTGATATCAAGCATATCAAAGGGAAGGAGAATAAAGTGGATGATGCACTCAATAGGAGAGTGCATGAATTACATGCTACAACCATTAGCATGTACCGAACTGATATTAAAAGCAGAATTTTGGAAGCTGCAAATGCAGATTTGCAGTACAGGGATTTGGTAGCAAAACTACAGCAAGGTGAGATGCCAAAGAAAGTGGAAAATTATAAATTGGAAACTTTCGGAACACTTCTGTACAAGAACATAATTTATGTACCTAATGTCCAGGACTTGAAAATATGATTTTGAATGAAATGCATAATGTGCCTTACGCAGGGCACCTTGGATATCAGAAAACTGTGGCAGCAGTCAAAAGCCATTACTTTTGGACATGTATGAAGAAAGAGATTGTAGAATACATCGCCAGATGTATGGAGTGTTAGAAAGTTAAAGCTGAACACATGCACCCAGCAGGGTTGTTGCAGCCTTTACCCATTCCTGAGTGGAAGTGGGAGGTAGTGACAATGGATTTCATCACGGGTTTGCCTAGAACAGGAAAGCAGCATGATTCAATCATGGTGGTAGTGGACAAGCTTACGAAAGCTGCCCATTTCATTCCATTGAAGACTACTCACAAGGCAATGGATGTTGTCGACATCTTTATGAAGGAAGTGACAGGATTGCACGGAATTCCCAAGACAATTGTGTCTGACAGAGACCCGAAATTTGCCTCAAATTTCTGGAAAGGGTTATTCAAGGGGTTCAAAACAAATCTGAACTTCAGTATAACCTATCATCCTGATTCGGATGGGAAGACAGAGCGGGTGAATCGAGTAATAGAAGACATACTGAGGATGTATGTGATGGACAAACCATCGAAATGGGAAGACTACCTACACTTGGTAGAATTCGCCTACAATAATGGGTATCAAGCATCATTGAAGATGAGCCCATTTGAAGCACTTTATGGAAGAAAGTGAAATAATCCAGTAAGTTGGGATAATCTAGCTGATAGGGCAGTAGTTGGGCTAGATTTGCTCAAGGAAATGGAAGAGCAAATGCTAAAAATTAAGAAGAATTTAAAGGCTGCCCAAGAGATGCAAAAAAGTTATGTTGATAAAATCAGAACCCACAGAGAGTTTAAAGTGGGCGATCATGTTTTCCTGAAAGTTAAATCCAATAGAAGTTCCCTGAAGCTGGGAAATTGTGCCAAGTTGGAAGCCAGATTTTGTGGGCCATTTGAAATCCTAGAAAGGATTGGGCCAGTTGCATATATGCTTGCATTACCTGCATCCACGACTGTACATAATGTGTTTCATGTTTCATTGCTTAAGAAATATATACCTGATGATAATCATGTAATCGATTGGAATGTGATTCAGGTGGAGAAAGAAAGTTTCATGCAAGTGCATCCTGTGCGCATATTAGACCAAAAAATAAAACAACTCCAGAATCGAGCCATAGGGCTTGTAAAGGTCCAGTGGACTTGGTACGGTCCCGAGGACACGACATGGCAGCATGAAGATGCTATGTGGGCAGAATACCCGCATCTTTTTGAAGATTTTGAAAATCTTGCTGATGTTATGTAAAGAGTTGCACTGAGGACAGTGCAAAAATAAGGGGAGGGGATTGTAATACCCCAAGGACGTGCCCCAGTTATATTATGAATTGTAATCATGTTTTGTAGGCTGGTGAGTCGAATATTGATAAGCTGGTGGGATTATGTGTTTATTAGGTCGAAGAGCCTAAGTGTTATAGGCCAGGAGCCTATTTTTGTATATGTAATTATGCAGAATATTAATAAATATTAAACATTGCTGCATGCAGACCGACCACGAAGAAAGAGTGATGGGGGACTAATCTTCCAGAAGGTAAGTAAGGGAAAGGGGGTTGAAAGGTTGGAAAGAGGGGCTAAGCTTAGGGGCTTAAGTCCTTGAGAATAATAATTTATTATTATTCCAAAGTGGTGTGTTAGGTATATTTTTATCCTAAGTTACTGGAAAAAGGGAACACATACTTGATGGAGTGCATGCAGATTCATGGGCGACATGTGTCGGCCCAGGCACATGCAATTTAACCCAATAATTGAGCCATGATGGAGGTTCATCCTCCATTCTTGCGTCCACTGTCTGAACCATGTGGCCTCTGCATCTGATCTCTGCATACCTCACGGAACTCTGAAACTTGAAACCATGAGGCCAACCTGTGATGTTTTCCTGAGAAGCGGACACATCCTTTGTCTGAACCATTGAGTCTGTGTTCGACCTCTGCGTGGATTCCTTGTCACGCACCCTGAAACCAGTGGAAAACCCATGGATTGAGTCGTGTCACCTGTGTATCCTGTGAGTCCAGCCTATCCACCCTTGCAGAGCTGAGTCTGTACCCGAACTTTCTTTGGGTTGCTGCCTTCTATTTTTCCTGAGTGGAATTGTGTTGTTGTTATCTTCACCTTGCGGGAATTGGGATGAAACTGGTTGAAGACGTGGGTTTTCAAGCCTGTGGTTGAAGAGGCAGGTTGTCAGGCTTGTGAGAAACTCTCTCCAGGTGAGAGAGTCTGCTGGGAAGTGGTTTTCTCCCAGAGAGAGTCCAACACCAGCTACAGAGCTTTGAGAATTCCTGATCTGGCCTATTGCCGAGACCTAGAGAGGGAGGTGAAGCACCGATGGACTTTTCTTGTGAAGGTGTATACTCCCAGGTGGAACATGCATGTGGGGAATGAGAGTCCGTGAGTAGTGGGCGTAAGAAGGCTCTTGGAGAGAATCGTTCAGGTTTCTCTGTGCAGTTTTCCTGTGACCTTAGCTTAGTCTAGGATTCCCCTGTCCAGGGTGGAGCTTAGTCCCAGCTTGGGAGTGACCCACTGCTGATCATGATGAGTAGCGTGGTCTAAGGCTGGGAGGTTCGCGAAAGCTCTACACGTAGTTGGTGGAGTTACTACAGTTTCAAAGATAAGTATCATTATGTGTTTAATTTCAATTAAAATGCATGTCTGTGATGCTTGTAATATTATCATGTATTCCGTTGCAAGTGGAATTATTGTTAATTCTAATTAATTCGGTATGTTAGCGGTAATTATGTGTTTACTCTGTGTTAAGTCATTTAACTTCATTTAAATGCATACTTTATAAGTGTTATTCTGCGTAGTAGTGTTTCCCGACAGTGGGGTTGATGGCCGAGGATGTTACAACAAACCTAAAAGTCCAGATAGAAGAATCCAGAAGGATTGAAGAAACACAAAAAATTTAGTTGGAAGAAAAACAAAATTTGGAAGCTGAAATAGTAGCACAAAGAAAGGAAGCAGAGAAGAGAGAAAATATTTTGACTAAGGAAAGATCATAGGACTTAATTAATCTTGAAGCATACATTAGCCAACAATAAAGAAGACTTGAATTTTGTTTATCTCCTTCAAGACCCAACTTGAAGAAGAAAAGAGAAGGGAACAATTCATGAAGATTCAGATGATAAAGAGAGAAGAAGATTGCAAGAAGCTTGAAGAATAAGTTGTCACGTTAAGGTTTAAAGTTGTCAAACTCAGCAAGAACACTGAAGAAAAAGAAAACTCCACTTCATTAATAAAGAAAGTTCAAGGGAAGTGTTACATGTTGCTAGAAAGGAAGAATGAAGAGAAGGCTAAGAGTTATAAAAAAGTCAAGAGAGGCCCTATTAAGAAGGAATAATGTGAGCCCTCAAAGAAGAACATTCCAGAAATGAAGAAAAGTCAAGAAGAAGACTACTGAAGATACAAATATAAAATAAGACCCTCCATATTCAAGTATCAAAGAAGATTCAATCATTATGAAGGAAACAACAAAAAATAATATTGTGATTAGCCAAGGCATGAATTCAGAAGGACTACATCACAAAGAAGATCAATCACTCCCATGTATCAAAATTTATTATATGGTTATTGTTTTAATTGTACTAAATTTATACATAAAATTGTAGATTGAAGAGCTTATGGAAGAAATGGTCAAGCACAAAATGTATATGTGGCCCCACACATTAATGAATGTTATAAATGTCACAACTATGGATATATAGCTCGTGATTGTAGAAGCATGATGGATACTTCTATGAAAGAGAACATTGATGTTGGATATAAGAATATTTGGAAAAGAAAACAAGAACATGTAAAGGAAGAACATGTTGGCGACGGAAGTCACTCCTGGATTGCTAGTAGGAGCAGAGCTCGATGCCCATTAGTTTTATGTCACGGTTGTTTATAGATGGGTGATCGAATGGAGGTAAACTCAAAACAATAATGTTCCAACTTTGAAACCAGGCCAGGTATGCATGAGCAAGTGAGGTCTTGCGTAAATTTCAGACAGTGAGTTGTAGTCAAGGGTGAACATGCGGAAGACTTATACAAGAGAAAAGCGGAGGTCTGTTATAAACAACAGGTTTGTAATAGACTGTAGAAGAAGGCATTTAAACACAAGATCGACTTACATTCAAACGCAAAGCCAGAGGACACAATTATGTAATAATAAATCCTTTATCATAACAACATTGCAATAATTCGCACGAGTCAGTCGTTTACGAACCCTCTTAGCATGAGATGAAAATTAGACGAAGTAAGAAGAACTGTCTGTCATAAAACAAGAAATATCATATACAGATGCATAAGCTGAAAGCTAGAATAGCTGCTAAAACATTACAGTAGGGAGCTCTGCTCAACCATCGATCATTACAAAATGAAAAAAAAACCTACATATACTCTTCCCTTCCTTTCGCCCAGCAGAGGCGTCTTAGAAATTTTAATGGATGGCGTCGCCTCAATCAAATCTGGCCTGCATTGCTCTGTCATACTCTACCTTAATTTGGCATGGCCCGCACCAGAGGTAGCTGAACCCTTTGAATGTTGACTTGGCGTGTGCAGGTTCTTCTGGCGAGTTGAATACTCAGCGGGGCTTCCCTAAGGAGAAATGGTACAGGGGACCCTCCCGGGCAGACTTTCGGTCGGGAACTCCATACTTTGCAATAAATGAGCGAGGTGAGGTTTGAACCACCCTCTCTTTTCTTCATTAATCTCCAATAGGTACTGGGATTTAGCTCACGTCGAATCAACATCTGGAGCATCACAATGCCTTCCTTCTGAGATTTAGCCCGACGCTTTGGGGCCCGAGTGGCCAAATGATAAACATAAACGCCCCTCCTCCAGGCCTGTTCTCTTACGACTAGGCGCCAGAACCATGGGCCTGATCCTGGGCGCTATCAGAAATTCGGGGTTCGGGGTTTCGAAATGCATCAAACGAGGGGTGCCTGCACTTCTAAACCCTGATTTGCGATATGCCGACGGGATTGCCACCTGTCCCAATGAGGTCGGATGGTCCAGATTCGTTTTGACCCATGGTGCTTCCCCTTGCTAAACCCTGGGCAACTGGTCGGCCTCGAAAACCCGATGGCCGTCGATCCGCTTCTATGGATGGATCTCGGTCGTCGATGGCAAAACTTTGCCCGCTCGCTTGACTTGCTGCTAAAAAACGGGATTCTCTCGTGTTATGCTCAGGTGCTTCCCATGCAAACTGCAGACCTGGGTACGCCTAATCCCAAGACAAGAAATATCGCTAACATTAGGCTCCATGGGGGATAGAGTCGTCCCTGCGATGCTCTAAGAACTCCTTCTGCAGCATCAGTGCCTTGCTATTGGGCTATGGAGTCACCTATTAAGCCGAAAACATGTAAAAAGAAATTACACAAAGGTAAAAAGGACAATATTTACAAACAGAGGAGTCGTCTCAGGCTCAAATAAAACATTTTTTTAGAAAATGCCCATTCACTGGGCTGTTGAAAACCTCTTCACCCTCCAGATTCTGCAACCCGTATGTGTTGTTGGAGAAAATCTCAGAGATTTTGAAGGGGATGATCTAGAGGGCATCGAACTTGCTGTGCTTGCCTTTATCTTGTCTGGGTGCATCCCACTTAAATACCAAATCCCTGATCTCCAACTCCTTTTTCTTGACCTTTATGTCAAAAGCCTGTTTGATCTTTTGCTGATGACTATAAGTTGCGTCCCTCACTTGTTCTCTGATCTATTGCACTTCCACTATCTGATGAATTCTTCTGATCATATGATCTGGTTCTCCCTCGTAGTCTTGAAAGAACTTCGCCACAAGTAAGGCGAGCTGAGTAGGGAAAACCGCCTCTGCTCCGTAGACTAGTTGAAACGATGAAGTGCCCAGAGACTTCTTCGTTGTGACGCGATTGGCCCACAGAGAAAATTTCAACTTTGAATCCCAGGCTCTTTTGTTATCCTCTAACAATCTTTTGATGATCTTTATCAGGCTTTTGTTAGAGGATTCCGCTAAACCATTGCCCTGGGGATAGTAGGGGGTGGAGTGAATTAGCGAGATCTGGAACTGCTCATAGAACTTAGTTAGAGGTTCAGATTTGAAAGAAGGAGCATTATCGGTGACGATCCTGCTGGGACAGCCAAATCGGGCTATGATATCCTCTAGGAAGTTGATAATTACTTTGTGTGATGCGCTTCTGGTGGGAACAACTTCTATCCACTTGGTGAAATAATCTGTTGCAGTCAGGATCCATCTGTGCTGACCACTTGAGGGAGGATGGATTTCTTCGATGAAGTCCAACCCCCATTGTTGAAATGGGTTTTAATGGTAGCGATTTGAGATGTTGTTTTCCTAAGAACTTTTGGCATTTGATGCAAGCTCTGATCTCCCTGCAAACATCGAGGAATAAAGTGGGCCAGTAATACCCAACTCGGAGTATCTTGTGAGCTGTGGTCTTCCAGAAATGATGACCTCCACAAAGGCCACTATGAAAATCAAATATAACCTTCTGGGCCTCCTGCGGGTCCAAGCATCTCAGAAATACCCCTAGAGGGTCTTTCCAGTACAAGGCTTGGTCGATGAGGCAATACCTGACCACCTTGAGCTTTAGAGCCCTTGCTTTTCTTTTTCCCATTCCATTGGGGGGCTTCAACTCCTGCAGAAAATACAGAATGTCACAATACCAGGCACATCCTGCGAGTGATAATCCATCTTGAGAGCATTGGCTGGGCGATTCAGCTTGCTGAGATCCTGGGCGAGTATTGATGAAACTAACTCCCAAGTATTCGCAGTTGGATTCAACCAGTAGCTTGGCTAAACCTTGCCCCTTAACCAACTTGGTGGGATTTATCTCTAAGTCAAATTCCAGAATTTTAGCGATCCATCTGCCTCTTTTCCCATCTACGTCGGGCTGTACAAGGGTCCTTCACGGAAGCTGAAGGAACGTATGCTATGACTTTTGAATGCAAGACATAGACTCTGAAAGCTTTGAGAGATTTCACTAAGGCGTAGGCCTGTTTCTCCGTGATTTCATATCTGCTCTCCGCGTCTCTTAACGCCCTGTTGAAGAAGGCGATGGGCTGCTCACGCCCTTCCTCATTTTTCTGCAGTAAGACCGTCGCCACTATATCACAGGAAGCAAAAGAAAAAATCAGGAAATCCTTGGAATAATTAGGACTGATTAGTATAGGCGCCTCAGTCAATGCCTTTTTTATTCGATCAAAAGATGCCTGAGGCTCGGCGGTCCATTTCACTTCGTTTCCCTTTCTGAGCATTGCTGTGATGTGTTTTACCAGTTCAAAAAAATTTGAAATGAATCTCCTCAGGAAGTTAATCTTTCCTAGAAATGTCTGGACCTCTTTTTTAGACCTGGGAAGTGACAGGGTTTGAATTGCCTCCACTCTGCTGGGATCAATTCTTACTCCTTCTGCTGATACTATATGGCCTAGCAGCTTGCCCTCCATCATAGCGAACAGGGACTTCTTGGGATTTAGGGAAAGACCAAATCTCCGACACTTCGAGAAAACTTTCCTTAAGTAACAGCGGTGCTCTTTATCAGACCTGGAGAAAACCGTGATGTCATCTAGGTAGATCAATACGAACTGTTCTTTTTCTCCGATGAAGGCTATATCCATGGCTCGCTGAAATGTTTCTCCTGCATTCATCAACCCAAATGGCATTTTGGCATACATGAATGTGCCCCAAGGAGTGGTGAAGGTCATTTTTTCTCTGTCCTCAGGCATGACCGATACCTGATTATAGCCGGAAAACCCGTCGATCATAGATATCCTGGATGCACCAGTTACCCTTTGCAGTATGTGTTCCATCTTAGGTAGGGGGTAATTGTCCTTCTTCGAGGTTCTATTTAGATTCCTGAAATTGACACAAAGCCTGATTTCTCTGCTTTTCTTCCTTACTGGAACCAAATTGGCCACCCATTCGGAATATCTCAATGGGACGATGATCTGTGTATCTAATAGCTTCTTGACTTCCTTTTCCATGACCGACAACAACATGGGATTTATTTGTCTCAGCTTCTGCCTGAATGGCTTAGCTTCTTCCTTCAACGGGATTTTGTGTTCAATGACAGATGTGTCGTATGTTTTGAGGTCTTTGTAGGTCCAAGCGAACACATCGACAAACTCTCTCAGCAACTTCGTGTACTCGGCCCTCTGTTCACTGGTCAGGCTGCTTGATAATCTGACAAACTTGGGCTCTTCCTGCGTGCCAATGTTGCATTCGGCTGTATCAACATATTCATTCGAGACCTTGCCCTTTATTGCCACATCGTTCCCATCGAACAATCTCTCTAAAGGGACTAGTCCTCTCGGGATGTGATTGCTAGGCAGCTGGATAATCCGATGATTAGCAATTTTGTTTAAAAACACCTCAGGGTGAGGGTCACCTTCTGGATTGGGATCTTGATCAATGTGTACCACAGAAAATTCATCAACTGATTTGAGAAACCTTTCGAGTTCTGGATCATCCTCGAACACCTTCCAATGCTTGACATTGTCCGGCACCGAGGGCCTATATCTCATATCAACATCCTTTTTTACCATAGGCGACAGATGAAATTTGAGCATACTAGCTGAGACAGCTAAAGAATCGGCTAAAGTATTTTCTCCCCTCAGAATGAAAGAAATGTTAAAAGCCAAGAAGAAATTATCAATAAGGTCGCACACTTCATTCCAATAATTTCTGAGCCGTGGATTATTGGCACGATAAGCATTCCTTACCTACTGAATAATCAACTCAGCATCTCTGAATATTGCTATCTCTTTAATTCCCATTTCCTTTGGGGCCCTCATACCCAGAACAAGAGCTTCATACTCTTCCACGTTGTTGGTGGCTTCGAATTCCAACTTGTATGACAGGGACACGACTTCTTGACAAGGTGATATGAAAACCACTCCAGCGCCAGCGCCTTCGTTAGAAGAAGCTCCGTCAAAAAACATCTTCCACACAGAGGGGCTTTGAGGGGAAATCAGATTATCAGGGCTGGGATGTTTTATGATTAGTAAAGATCTTTCAGGGGCATCGGTAAGCTGTAGCAAACTAGACCCCAAGTCGGTGTCAAGTGCAAATATGGGGTGATTGGTGGGGTCTTCTTCATCACTGACAATATAGGCTAGCTGGGATTCTCTGTATAACCTCTTTTGTTCCCCTCCGAAGACCGGAATGGTGGCGTACGTGAGATCCATCTGTAGTGTCCTTCCAAGCTTTTTAATCCACGATCTAGACAATAACATACCAAACTTTGGGGGAACGTTGGCTACCACAATATCCATGACCACACTTTTCATGGGCAGCTGAAACAGGGAAACCACCAGGTCTTTGATGACTCCTAGACACTGCACTCTCCTTGAATCAAAAGAATATAAATCATGATAAGTTCTTGTCACCTCGAGTCCCAATTCTTCCATGACTATTTTTGGCATAAGGTTATGGGAAGCCCCTGAATCCATGAGGCAGTTATGCAACACTTTATCATGTATGTTCAGGGATGTGTAAAAGGGAGGGGATGAGTCATCTCTGTCTTCTACCATGGGGCCTAAGATGACGGCTGGCTTCTCATCTTGAAGGTTTACTGAGTCAGAGGGAGGCTTGGGGGACTCAGATTGTAGCAGCTTGGAGAGGGATCTTTTAAAATCTTTGTTTTTAACTAGCTCTGAGAGGGGGACGGGGATTCTGATCTTTTGAATTTCATGTTCAAAATTAAAGGATGAAATAGGCTTAAGAGCTTCCCTTACCTCGGTGACGGGTTCTTTGACTGCTGGCAAAGCGCTCTGAGCTCTTTTATCTTTAGTAGCGGTTGCTGCAGATCTAGTAGGCCTTTCTGCTATGAGGGGTTGGCCTGGGCTGTCAAAGTCTCCTTCTTTCCTTCTCGACCTGAGATTATATCTGTTAGAAGTGTGACCGACCCTTTTTTCTTTACCCAAATCATGAATTTGAGCGCTCATCAGGGATTCTACATATGCAGATTGCATCAAATGGGGAAAAGGGGGAGTTTCTTCAATACAGTGAATTTTAGGGCCAAACTCGTCTATCTCCTCTCTTACCTCATGATCAACTAGGTTGTTTTGGAGGGGGGTTTGAACCCTTTGATCTTCTCTGTCTTTTCCCCTTTGTTCCCTCGGGAAAACCTGAGGCATATTGTTAATAGGTCGTCTGAAACCTCTATTGTCAGTGTTCTGGGGATTTCTATACATGGGCTTCCCCTCTAATTCCCACCTTTCCATCCTGGCAGAAAGCAATTTTAGTGCTCTAGTTGTCTCATCTGTCTGATGGGGTAGGGGAGAGGAACTGGATGAGGAGGCTTCAGGCCTGTTCTTGGACGTATTTCTATCACTTGCATTCCTGAGTCGGTTGACAACCAATATGTTAGATTCAACCTCTACGGCCACATCCTGCATGTGGGCCAGTGTAGCAGCTCTTCTCTCCCTTAGCAGTAGGAAGAAATCAAGATCAAAAGCGCTGGAGTAAGTGATCTTGGCAGAGGCTTCGGAGGGTTTTATCTCAGTAGGGATTTTGTTGTACATTTTATTAAATCTCTTAGAGAAGTCGGAGACAGACTCTCCTTCCTTTCTCTTCAACGACCCAAACTCTGTCATGTAATACATGAAATCCTTTTTATCTCCCCACTGCCTCCAAAATGCACTATCTAAAGCTTCGATCCCATCAATAGATCCAGGAGGTAGGGCCTTGAACCATTTTCTAGCCTCTCCTTGGAGACTATGGACAAAAATTCTCATCCATACGTCTGCGTGCATGATAACATTATCATCTGCGAAAGTGTAAAAGGCTGCTAGGTGTTCTTCAACAACTATGTCCCCCTCGCCTGTAAACTTGGGCAACTGCTTTAGGTATCCATCTGGTGGGAGGGCATTGAGAAGTTGTGGTAAGACAAGAGGAGCATAACTAGCGGATATGATGGCCTCCATTGCGGTCATAGGGGGATTTGCTCCGGCCATATGGATATTATGTAAAGGGGAACTCAGAGGAGAAGGAACTCAGAATGGGGATACTAGGGATGAGCTCTTAATGGGAGTGGGAAACAACAGGGGATTTAGTGAAAAGGATAGCGAGCTTAAGCCGATAGAAGTTTCTCTTTGTGTAGAAGTGACAAAGCTAGGAGTAGGGAAATCTTCTGTGGTTCTGGGTCTATACTAAGGTACAACTTCGGGGGAGACGGGAGTGATAAGGATTTCTCCCTCCAGTCCCAGACCAGGGGAGGAAACCTCAACAAGAACACTCCCAAAATTTAGGAAACGGGAAACCTCAGAAGACGACCTGCCAGGAAACTGAGGTGGAGAGAATGGAGCTTCTACAAAGGGAGACAGTGGATTACCTGGTTTGGCGGCAACAGTTTCTCCTTTAGGGGCCTTTTCTTTACCGAGAACCACCTCCTGATCGGCTCCAGGCGTAGCTAGAGGCAGCTGAGGATGGGACCTCGTGTGTCTGCCTCTGAAAGCCACAATTGAGGCGGCAGGCTCACCACAATGGAGTCGTCACAATGGAGTTGCTAGGTGCAGAACAACAATCTTCGAAGGCTCTGATACCCGATGCACCTTCGAAATTCAGAGGCTCAATGTCGTTCAATTTCGGGGAAAATTTTCAATTTCGTCCCCGAAAACGACGCCAGAAATGTTGGCGACGGAAGTCACTCCTGGATTGCTAGTAGGAGCAGAGCCCGATGCCCATCAGTTTTATGTCACGGTTGTTTATAGATGGGAGATTGAATGGAGGTAAACTCAAAACAATAGTGTTCCAACTCTGAAACCAGGCCAGGTATGCATGAGCAAGTGAGGTCTTGCGTAAATTTCAGACAGTGAGCTGTAGTCAAGGGTGAACAGGTGAAAGACTTATACAAGAGAAAAGCGGAGGTCTGTTATAAACAACAGGTTTCTAACAGACTATAGAAGAAGGCATTTAAACACAAGATCGACTTACATTCAAACGCAAAGCCAGAGGACACAATTATGTAATAATAAATCCTTTATCATAACAGCACTGCAATAATTTGCACGAGTCAGTTGTTTACGAACCCTCTTAGCATGAGATGAAAATTAGACGGAGTAAGAAGAACTGTCTGTCATAAAACAAGAAATATCATATACAGATGCATAAGCTGAAAGCTAGAATAGCTTCTAAAACATTACAGTAGGGAGCTCTGCTCAACCATCGATCATTACAAAATGAAAAAAAAACCTACATATACTCTTCCCTTCCTTTTGCCCAACAGAGGTGTCTCAGAACTTTTAATGGATGGCGTCACCTTAATCAAATTTGGCCTGCATTGCTCTGTCATACGCTACCTTAATTCGGCATGGCCCGCGCCAGTGGTAGCTGAACCCTTTGAATGTTGACTTGGCATGTGCAGGTTCTTCTGGCAAGTTGAAGACTCGGCGAGGCTTCCCTGAGGAGAAATGGTACAGGGGACCCTCCCGGGAAGACTTTGGATCGGGAACTCCATACTCTGCAATAAATGAGCAAGGTGAGGTTTGAACCACCCTCTCTTTTCTTCATTAATCTCCAACAGGTACTGGGATTTCGCTCACGTTGAATCAGCATCTGGAGCATCACAATGCCTTCCTTCTGAGATTTAGCCTGACGCTTTGGGGCCTGGGTGGCCAAATGACAAACATAAACGCCCCTCCTCTAGGCCTGTTCTCTTACGACTAGGCGCCATAACCATGGGCCTGATCCTGGGCGCTATCGGAAATTCGGGGTTCGGGGTTTCAAAATGCATGAAATGAGGGGTGCCTGCTCCTCTAAACCCCGATTTGCGATATGCCGACAGGCTTGCCACCTGTCCCAATGAGGTCGGACGGTCCAAATTCGTTTTAACCCATGGCGCTTCCCCTTGCTAAACCCCAGGAAACTGGTCGGCCCCGAAAACCCGATGGTCGTCGATCCGCTTCTATGGATGGATCTCGGCCGCCGATGGAAAAACTTCGCCCGCTCGCTTGACTTGCTACTAAAAAACAGGATTCTCTCGTGTTATGATCGGGTGCTTCCCATGCAAACTGCAGAGCTGGGTACGCCTAATCCCGAGACAAGAAATATCGCTAACATAACACATTAGTGAAGAACACCCATAAGTCATACTTTCAATATTTGTAGTACTACAAGATCAAGACAAATCTACAGGAAAAAAGGAAGATGCCAAACACATCGAGGTTTGGAGAAGACATGAAAAACAAGAAGAAGAAGTGAATGAAAACGAGGTCCTAGAGATGGTACTCAAAATATTTGCATCAACACAAGATCATGATGAATCTATAGGCAAAGCATATACAGAGGAAGATGTTAGAATTCAGGAAGGAAATGAAAAGAGTGTCAGAATTCAGGAAGAGGATGAAAAGGAAAATGATGAATCCACATACAAAGAGGAAGATTACTACGCATTAGAGAAGATATTTTTATGAGCCATCTAGATTGGATACTCCCAATAAATATGAATATTGAATAGGGGGAGTCTAAGCAACAAATCTACAGATCAGAGAACTATCTTTTGAGCAATCTGAAGTGTTTGTAGATTTTGGAAAGGAAGATTCAGAGTGATTTGATGATAAAAGTGCATAATTTTTGTAAATGTTTGTTTGGTTAAGGAGTAACTTTTGAAACACATACCCATGCAGGTATCACCTGGAAGTTACACTTGAAGAGGTTTATGATTGTACAAAATATTCCAGACATGTATTCAGTCAGAGACATATTTAGTACATATTGTTGCAGATATGTAGAGTCTGATTTGTGGATTGAATAAACAAGTTGAAAAGCAACAAAGAATATGTTGTGATTAGTTGCAACAAATGGGTCAACATTGTGTGCAGTTGAGTAGAAGAGTCTTGGACAATTTCATGACATATGGACAAGATGGATTCATGAGATATTTAGTAGAGAGTACAAAGTACATGAACCAGAGAATATGCATAACAATGTATGAAAGAATATTAACAATTGGAATATGTGGGATTAATGGACAAGTGGAATCAGTTAGTGATAGGAAGACAAGAAGTGAAAGGAACAACAAGACATGGGAAGAGAAATCACCAGTAGGAATAATATTTTCAAAGGAGAGTATGGTCATTGATGTGAACATGACAATCCATGAAGACTTGAAGTCAAGTAACTTTGAATTTTTTTTATATATGTCAGTGAATTACAATAGGAAACACCAATGAACAAGAAACAATGAAAGAGAGAAAAATGAATTATATATAGGAAATCCCCACATTGATCTACATGAAATTTTGCAAAGAAGTCAAGGGGAGAAAAATTTCCAGAAAGAGAGACCAGATTAGTAGCATGAAGATAAGGGGAGACATATCGACAGGGGGGGTTTCCCTTTTGCCTATGATGTCAAAGATGTAGAAAGAGAAAGATCAGAGAGAAAGATCATAAGCATCAAGACACGAGGATCATCCCCAAAGGGAGATATGCTTTGTCATTGATGTCAAAGGGGGAGAGAAAAATGAGGAGAGAAATATCAGGAGCATTGGTCACAGGTGGAGCATAAGTGTTGAAGTATGAGTGTTGCCATCAATTCCAAAGGGGGAGATTGTTGGATACTTGGTTGTCATTGATGTTGTTTGACAATTGGTTGTCATTGATTTCAAAATAAGTGGTTGTCATTGATGTCAATAGATATGGTGGGTGTATTTGTAGAAGTCTCCATAGTGGTCCCCTTATGGCGTATCTCTAAGCATGGCCCTCGCGGGAATATACTTTGAAGAAGTCTACAAGAAGCCCCAAAGGTGTGGTCGTGAAGCCCGAAGTTGTTTAAGAAATAAAGGCATGAATGATAGCGTAAATTAAAGTAATAAACTCATATATGGATATTCCTCGTCATGTCGTTTCCAACGGTAGGTGGAATGCCAGATAGTTCCTCACGGTTGAGGAGTTATGAGGTCATGAAGTTGGAAGCCCCGAAGAATGGTTAAGAAGCCCTAAATAGTTGTAACAAGAAGTGACAAGTCGAACCAAAATTAATTAAAAGAAGAAAAATTGTTGCAAATAAGAAGTTACAAGTCAACCCCATTGCAATAAATATTAAATATGTTATTGGTAAATTCGGCCTCAATGGAATAATCATTAAAAATTAAATTGAATTTTATTTAGGTTAAGTCGACCCTAAAAAGAGGGTGCCATATCTAGTATAAATAAGGAACCTAAGAGTTCATTCGTTACATTAACTCAAGTGATATTTATCTGAGGTAACCAAGGATATCCGAGGTGAATTTCGAAGGGAATATGAAGTGAATAAGGGAGAAATTCCAAGGGATGATGAAGTCTTGTGATGATGTATTCTAAGGTATGTTATTTAAAGGTGATAATACCATTTCTGACTATAATTTTTTTTCTAGAATTATTCAGATATAAAAAATTGGAGGCTATTGAGAAGACATATCAAGGTATCTGTGGTAAAAATATTAGCTTCTGGGTCGTTGTACTTTTGGAAACACACTTTGTGGAATATAGGTTTTTGACTAGTCCTAAAACTAGTCTCAAACATGTGTTCCAGGTAAAACAATCATAACTTCTTCATAGAGGATCCAAATTCCATGAGACCAATTTTAGTGGAAAAATAATAGTCTGCAGTATCTTGTGTATGAGTTTCAGAATCATATATCAAATATTGAGCACTTGGTATGTTGTACAAGCTCACTCTTCAGAATAGGATAAAATTCAGCAAGGTCTGCCATTTTCGCTATAATTTATGTTTTGAGAAGTTTCAGACCTTGAAATTTTGAGGAAATGGAAGAAAAATTTCATAGTATCTGTGGTTAAAATTCCGGAAATTTATGCATTACAGGAACAAAGTTATGTTTGTTTAAATTTAGGGTTTGTGACTAATCCAAAACTAGTCTCGCAAGATCGAGGTACAGTTTGATGAAGATGCTATTCTCTTGTTGTTGAAGTTGAGGAAGAGCTACATGTCTGTGATTTTATATATCAAGTATGCTACAGGATCATAGGTATGATTTACATGTGTTATTGAGGGATATGTTTATGGTACATGCTTGAGGCATGTCTTGATGATGATGGTACACAATATGGTACACCTTTGTGATGATATGATACATTGTTAGAAGTATATCTTGGCTATCTTGGTATCTGGTTTGATATATGTGATGGTGATGTTATCACATGCTTGAGGCACATATTATGGTACTTAGTTGAAGCACATCATTGATGATATCTTATGGTACATGGTGTATGACATGATTGAGATATATCATGAGTGATATGGTATATGCTTGATGCATATCTTGGTGATGGTTGTACATGTTGAGACACATATTGATGATGTTATGGTTCATGGTTTGATACTTATTTTTGCACATGGTTGAGGAAGATATATTCATGATGATACGATACATTGTTAGAGGCACTTCTTGGTGATCTTGGTATGTGATATGGTACATGTTTTGGTACATGGTTGATGCATGATATGGTAGATGTTGTTGTACATGGTTGATGTAACATGGTATGGTACATGTTGATGTATATGGTATGGTGATGGTTTTGGTATCCATGTGAGTGGATCTTGTTATAGTTAGTTGATGATGGTATATTAGTGACAAAGACAATGACAGGTTGGATGATTGGTTGATCATCGGTTACAGGTTGATATGAAAATGACAATGGTAGGTTGATGTATCAATGAAAATGATAGTGACAATGGCGGTTACAGGTTGATCAGCGGTAGTGACAGTTTGAGTCTACACTTATATTTCAGGGCAGTAGGACGGGGAAAGGAAAGGGGGTTGTAGCCTCCTTCTATTTGGTGCCGTAGAATTCAAGGAGTTGGAGCTTCCTTCATGTTTGTGACTGTAAATTAGAGGGTCATAGCCTCCTTCCAGTTGGTTCCTATAAATTAGAGGGTCGTAGCCTCCTTCCGGTTGGTGTCATAGAATTCAGGGAGTTGTAGCTTCCTTCAGGTTGGTGCCTGTAAATCAAGGGGTTGGTGCCTCCTTCTAGTTGGTGCTAGAGGATTGAGAATTCGGTGCTTCCTATGAATGTATTCTTGATATATATAAGAAAACGCTCTGTGGTTTTCTCCCATTTGTGTTTCCACATAAATTTTGGTGTACTTTGTATTTGATGTGATATGTTGAATTGCACTACTTATGGTTATATGATCATGATATATTGAATGCAATCATAAATGATATACTGCTGATAAAGTTGAAGATTATATATATTGTGATTGAAAGTGGTAAAAAGTTCTCATACTGATTCACCCCCCCTCTCAATATTCCAACACTCGCTTATATGTGTCACATATCTTCCACCTTTCACATTTCATATCAGACTACCCTTAGACTTACCATCAGAGGGTCTTGGATATAAATCTATGTTTTCATTTCTACATGGAGAGGGGATGAATATGTCATGTTCTACAACCAATCCTAAACAAATTTCAGTTTTAGTTTCTTTCCTTCCCTAGAGTAGTAGGAAGGTTTCTCCATTGTGACCTTGACAAAAGAAATCACTCTATTTCAAACTCCCCTAGATCATCAACCATTCTTTGTAATCCATAACTCATAAAGTTATTGAATGAATTTATTTGATGACTTATCAATCCCCATTCATTAAAGAATGCTTTGGAAGTGTCTATACAAAAAGTGTTTCATTCCTGTTCAAATGTTTTATTTTGAATATCCTTATCATCATCTTCCTAGGTTCAACCTTTTGTTTCTTCTTCAATTGTAACAACATTCATGTTGCTTTCCAATCATTATATTTCATTAGTAATATCTATATTCACGGATCTTTCATAATCATATTTTTTTATTGAAACATTTGTTATGTTTTCCTTACCCAGTTGTATGACTATCTCTTTAGAGTTCATTACTTGAAAATCCTTAAATCCAACCTCAATAGAAGCAAGGAACCCAACATGATAGACTTGCACTAAAATATCTTGAATAATTTGCATTGTGACTTCAAACTATCAAGGTCTCGTAAAGTCTACATAGCCATCATGTACATGACCTTAGATTGATTTATATGAGGACAACAAATTAAATTTATCACAAAAATTGTTTCTCAATACCAAGGGTACTGTAAAAATCCCTTGTATTTTTTTTTACCATAGTAGTGGTTAAAACTGTAGAAGATGGAATTCCAGGATTATAACAATCCTTCCTTCCAATGCAGTATTCCAGATATAAAATAGTATGCAGAACATAAATAAATATCTAGAAATTCCAGAGAAACAATGATATGACCAGAACAATACCAGAATAATACTAGAATAACACCAAAAAGAGCACTTTGATTACTGATAGCAATGTTCACTTGCCTCTTCGAGGGGGCAACCTCCACCAAAGCAAATCTCTATTACAATAATATCCAAGACACAATTTATCATACCCTCTACTTCTATTTATACTAAATCTATCTATCCAAAAGAACAATCTAGAGGAAGATCCTTCTAGAAGCAGAAGCTTCTATTAGGTCTTCTTACATTTGACTTATTCTTCCTTATTGTTAGGCCTTATTAATATTGGCCTTTATTGCATGTAATTATATTATTCTACCTACGTGAGGGGTTAGGGAGGTTAGGTCCCTAACAGTCTCTCCCCCTTGAAGAACAAGTTTGTCATCAAGGCTTCAAATGAGGGAATTGTTGTAGAATGGTGTCTGGCTCCTAGGTGGCATCTTCTAGAGGGGTATCTTTCCATTGGACTAACACTTCCTGGATGGTGCACTGACGGAGATGATGCTCTCTTTGGGCCAAGACTGCTTGTGGTTGCAACCATATGGAACCTTCTTCATCCAACTCAGGGAGACTAGTTTGAGTTTGGCACTTAGTTCCAATCACCTTCTTTAAGTAGGAAACATGAAAAACAAGATGGAGCTTAGAATCACTAGGTAGATCTAACTTATAGGCCACTGATCCCACCCACTTGAGCACTGTATAAGGACCATGAAATTTGGGCATAAGTTTCTGACATTGGTGAGCTTTGAATGAAGTCTACTTATAAGGTTGTAGTCGAAGAAATACTTGGTCCCCTTCAACAAAATGGCGTTCAGAAAGACCTTGATCTACTTGTTGCTTCATGCGATTCTGATCCATGACCAAATTGTCTTTGAGGGCACAAAGAATATCCTCGCAGACTGTAATATTTGTGTCAACCTCTTGAACCTTCGAGACCCCTGGAATATAGGAGAAAATTGATGGGTGATTTTGGCCATAGACTGCTTCAAAAGGAGTCATTCAAGTAGTTGTATGGTAAGAGGTGTTGTACCACCACTAAGCTAGGGGTAACCATTGAGCCCACCTATTTTTTTGCTTAGATGCAAAACACCTCAAGTATGTTTACAAACAATTGTTGACAACTTCATTCTATCCATCCATCTGGGGGTGATAGGCAATGCTGAGATGAAATTGGGTGCCCTGTAGCTTGAACAATTCCTTCTAAAAATTGCTGGTGAAAGTGGGGTTTTTGTTAGAGATAATAGAATTAGGCATGCCATGAAGCTTGAAGATATTATCCATGAATATTTGATCCACCGTGGTGGCTGTGAATAGGTGTTGAAGAGAAAAAAAATGAGCATATTTGGAGAGATGATCGACATCCACCATGATGATTGATTTATTTCCTGATTTAGGTAAGCCTACAATGAAGTCCATAGAAATATCTCGCCAAATAGCAAGGGGAATCATAAGCAGTTGGAGTGTGCCCGAAGCTTTGACAGTTTCTCTCTTGTTGCATTGATATACCTCACATTCATCCACAAAGGTGTAGACGTCCTGTTTCATACCCTCCTAGAAAAAAGAACATTTGACCCGGTCATAGGTTTTGGTAAATCCTGAATGCTCAGTTGTGGGTGAGGCATGAAGTTCATAAAGCATTGTGGATTTAAGTTGGGATTGATTGTATTATTACAAATGACCTCTGTAGTGAAGCTCTTCATTATGCCAAGAGTAACCTGGACAAACTGAAGAATTGTGTTGCAATTGGTGGAGCAGGATAGAAATTTTTGGGTCTTGCAACCATTCTTGATGAACAACTTGGAGCCAATCTGGTACAATGAAGGAGAGGGAGAAAATGGACCCTTCTTCTTTATATTTCTAGGAAAGAGTAACAACCACTACATTTTCCTTTCCCTTCTTGTAAATGATCTCATAATCATAGCCAAATAGCTTTGTCACCCATTTTTGTTGTGTTGGGGATGAAATTTTTTGTTCCAGGAAATACTTGAGACTCTGATGATCAATTTTGATTTGGAATCGTTGACCCAATAAATAAGGATGCTAGAGACCCACAACATGTAGAATAGCTAACATTTCCTTTTCATAAGTGGATTGGCCCAAATGTCGCTCTGAAAGTTGTTTTCTAGTGAAGGCCAAGGGCCTACCATCTTGCATGAGGATGGCACCAATTCCTTTCCTAGAAGCATCACATTCCAATGCGAATGCATTTGTGAAGTCTCGGAGTGCAAGGACAAGGGTCGAGCACATAACATATTTTAAGGCTTGGAAGGCATGATCTATAGCTGAAGTCGAAGTGAAGGAATTATTTTTAAGGAGGGAAGTGAGAGGAGTTGCAATCTTCCATAATTCTGAACAAAATTCCTATAATAGCCCGTTAAATCCATAAAACCATGCAAGCTATTAAGAGTTTTAGGGTGAGACCAATCTTGCATAGATTCAATTTTCTTAGGATCTACTCGTACACCATCCTTGCCGACAATATGACCCAGGTATTCCACTTCTGAGGCACCAAAGGCACATTTAGATTGTTTGAGGAAAATTTGGTGCTTAGAGAGTAGATGGAGAACTTGATTCACATGGGAGAGATGGGATGACCAAGTTTTACTATAGATGAGAATATCATCAAAGAAAACTAAGACAAAATGACAAAGAAAAGGACAAAATACATGATTCAAAAGACTTTGGAAAGTGGAAGGAGAATTACACGCTCCAAAGGGAATTACCAAGAATTCATAATGACCCTCATGAGTGCGAAATGTAGTCTTGGGAATGTCTTCTTCTTTCATAGG
This sequence comes from Picea engelmannii, assembly GCA_009831015.1. Classification (NCBI taxonomy): domain Eukaryota; kingdom Viridiplantae; phylum Streptophyta; class Pinopsida; order Pinales; family Pinaceae; genus Picea; species Picea engelmannii. The sequence continues at coordinate 313,572 of ML784622.1, read as the reverse complement.
ATCCGGTGGTAGTCGAAACGTAGATCCAATTTGGTGAAGTAATGAGAACCACTCAATTCATCCAAGAGGTCATCAATGACAGGAATGATGAATTTGTCTTTGATTGTGAGTTTGTTGAGGGTGCAAAAACCAGGACACATGTTCCAAGTACCTTCTTTATTGAGTACCATGACCACAGGGGAAGAATAGGGGATAGTACTGGGACGGATAACACCAGATTCTAGTAATTCATGAATTTTTTTCTCAATTTCATTCTTATGGGAAAAGGGATGACGATAAGGCCAAACATTGGGAGGAAGACTGTCGGGGATGAGAGGGATGGAATGATCATGGACGCCACGGGAAGGGGGAAGTTCTTTGGGGGAGGTAAAAACAACTTGGTGGTGGGAGAGGATAGATTGGAGGCTGGGATGCACAAACAGTGTCTCAACAACATGAATGGAGTGGAGTTGGGATATAATTCCCGAATGACCTTTTTTGAGGAGCTTTTCCATGCGATGGTAACTGATGATCTCCGGGGAGCCTGTTGTGATGCCTTGGAACTTATATTGTTGTCCCTCCTGTTGGAATTGCATGGTTAAGTCCTTAAAATCCATGAGAATGGGGCCTATAGTGTGTAACCATTCGGCACCAAGAACAATGTAACAACCAACCATGTCTATAGAAAATATATGGGATTTCAGGTGATACTGACCAATTTGGAGTCGCGCATTTTCACATCGTCCCCCACATTTCATGGAACCACCATTGGTAATCATGTTTTGAAAATTATTGATGGCACGGATGTAACAATTGAATTCTTCGGCAATGCGGTGATGAATAAAGTTATGGGTGCTACGACTGTCCACAAGGATGATGAATTTCCGATTTTTGATGTAACCAATTAATTTGAGAGTATGGGGAGCATAAAATCTAGTGAGGGAATTAAGTGAAATAATCGGGTCAACTTCAGGTGGGTCAGAGGGTAGGGTGAGGTCATATGGAGGTGGTAGTTGCTCCACCGATGGAACAACTACATCTCCGTCAGAAATATCCTCAGTCATAGACATAAAAATCTTTTGTTCCTTACACTTGTGCACGGGAAAATATTTGTCATCACAATTATAACAAAGACCCTTGAGTTGACGTTCAACCATTTCATCCCTGGTTAATTTATGGATCTTAAGGGGAGTTGTAGGAGGAGAAAAATTAGTGGTTTTAGGGCGAGGAGGAAAGGAGGGTTTGCAGGTCTAGGAGGAGACAATCTATTGGGCTTCCTTGGCTTGTTGAGTAGCTTCCAACCAAGTCTGGGGGCGTGTCATGAGAACATGGGCACAAATTTCATCTTTGAGTCCACTAATAAAGAATTCCCTAAAGAAAGAATTAGACATGCCCTCTGTTTTGAAAGCCAAGTGCTCAAATGCGACAATAAAGTCTTCCACTGTCCTAGGCTGCTTTAACTTGGTCAAACGACCTAACTGGTGGGTGTCCGAGTCAAAGTGGTCATAAAGTTCGGCCACAAACTGTGTCCAAGCAACATACCCTTGGCATGCCTTCTTTCACCATTTCCACCATTGTCATCATTCTGGATCCAGATATAGGACACCATAACGAAGCTTGGATAAATAATCATTAATGACATGCAAAGAGAAATAATGTTCCATTTGGGTGACCCAACCTGTGGGATCTGATCCATCAAATTTGTTCACCTCAATTCTAGGTGGTCAGAGGTCTCAAGAAAAGTGGGTAGTATGAAGACCTTGGTAATGGGAAGAGTCATGGTCATCCTGATAAGATGGTTGTTCAGAAGAGGAAGGGTTCTGGAAACGACCCATGAAGTGTTCAAAGGTGGATTTGAGGCCTTTGAGGTATTCGATGTGGGAACATTGTTCCTTGAGGATATCAAGAGACAAATTGGTTTAGCCAATGTTGGCAATGATAGTATTAATGTCTTCCTTGTTCTGGTGGTTGTCAACAATCAAGGAATTGAGTTGTTGGGTTCTTGTGGTAGCCATTTGGAAAAAAGGGGCAAAAAATTGGTATAGGGGAAACAAAAGGGGTATGGAGGGTTGGGTGGGACCACTGAGAAGAAGGGTGTCAAATGATAGGTACCACTGCGATTAGGGAAAAAAAAGGGGATCCAATGGGATAGGGGCCAAATAAGGGTGTTGAATAAGGGCCGGGTCCACAAAAAAAATTATGGTAAAAAATGATAGGTATCACTAGAATCGAGGAAAAGAGAGGAACCCCGTGGAATAGGTCCCAAATAAGTGTGTCGGCGTGACCACTATACTCGTTTTTTTTTTTTACTCCTACGAAGTTATACTCCGCCCTGAATAATATTGCAGTGACGAAATTCCCAAATGCTTAACATGAAGAAATGTGTAGCAATTTCACAACCAGAATGCAAAAGGCACAATTGCATGGCAATAGATCTTGTCTGTTCAGTTTTGTTTTTGTTTCCATCCCCAGGGGTAAGATATTCAGGGTTTCTACAGACAAGGGTTTTCCTTATGCTATAGCTCTTTAATATACATGTGGGATCCAACAGTAGTACTCGACCCCATATCTCAGGGCACCAACTAAGGAAGATAGACCGTGCCCTTAGCCGTACTACCCGACTACCCAGGTATTAGGAAGTATCTTCTTGAGTGTTGTTCTTGGTGGCACTATAGCAGTCAGGCGGATGATCGATTTATCTATGGAGGGCTTCAGGAAATATAGGTCGATCCGTATACAAGTGTCGTCTGATGCGCTACCACTCGAAGGGGTACCAATAGGGGTTACAAGGGTGGCCAACAAATGTGCGCTTAAGTACTACTTGTATTTACTGCGTGTATGACTCCCCGATTGCGGGTTATGCGCGTAATGAAAAATCTCTATAGCTTTAAGACGTTGTAATATGCCTCTACCATGAAAAATTTTAACCCACAATTTTCTGCCGAGGAAGGTGCTTTGATACTACTTGTAGTATTCCAGATATAAAATAGTATGAAGAACATAAATAAATAGCTAGAAATGGCAGAAAAACAATGATATAACCAAAACAATACCAGCATAATATCAGAATAACACAGAAAGAGCACTTTGATTATTGATAGAAATGTTCACTTGCCTCTTTGAGGGGGAAACCTCCAGCAGAGCATAGCTCTATTACAATAATATCCAAGACAAGATTTCTCATACCCTATACTTCTATTTATACTAAATCTATCTATCCAAAAGAATAATCTAGAGGAAGATCCTTCTAGAAGCGAAAGCTTCTATTAGGTCTTCTTACATTTGACTTATTCTTCCTTATTGGTAGGCCTTATTAATATCGACCTTTATTACATGGAATTATATTATTCTACCTACATGAGCGGTTAGGGAGGTTAGGTCCCTAACATTCAACCTCTTCTTGACCAACTATAGATGGAGTAGTGAACCCAAACATCTGATCCTAAATAAAGAGGCTTTTGGTGACTTGGCATGCCTTTAACTATCAGGAACCCTCCATCAGTAATTGTCCTTCTAAAACCTTGAGAAGTAAAATTCTATTCATCAAGTTCCAATGATATGGAAGTAATGGAGATTTGTAGTGCACACTCCTCTAAGATACAACTCCACTTGTTTTTATTTTGAGTGATACTTCCACCAACCTTTTCACTTTATGTGATTCTTGTACATCAATAGTATTCCTGGTCTAATTGGGCATCCCATTCATGGATTTTATGAAGCATGGGAAATATACGATGGAAATCTATATGGTGGTGAATTAGGAACCAATGAATGCGTATAATTGTTGTCATTGTGCATGTCATGGATTTTACTATCTCTTGTTAAGGACAACCCATTATAAATTTATATTGATTCATAACTTGTAGAAAAATATTGAGAACAACTTTGTTTGGAGAATTGGATTGTAGTTCGTGATATGGAGTTCTTACATTTAAATCTCGGAAACCTTGAAACATTTACCACCTCCCCCTAACCTACAGGATATTTGTCAATATGATCGGTCACTCTCCTATTCAAACTTACTTGCTATTGATTCATTTGATTTACAATTGAATGAAATAAATAATTCCTATTAGAAGCATTGACTAGTTCAATTAAATCTTTTGTCATTCTATCGATAGAAACAAGGGAAATGTCATCAAAGCTACTCTCAACACCTCTAATTCATATATAAATAAGTTTCCTATTTGAATCATTGATAAACATAGTTTCCATAGGATACAAAGAATATCATACTCCAAAATGAATGAACCTCTCATGCTCCATGCAAGTCTTGACATAATGCCCCCCATTCTTTTGCACTAAATCTGACAATCTATTGATTAATAATTAATAACTTTATTTATTTAGCTTACAACTGTTTTCTTTCATCTCACTCACGTGATCATCTAGTGCACATTCTCATAAGTTTTGCAAGCATTTTGTGATGCCAATTCTCATAAGTTGATTTCTTTAAATTTTGCCACATAGAATTCACTCTATTGATTACTGCCAGATGTAATTAGTGGAACCGCCGCGGTCAATGTTTCCTAGTATAAACAATATAACCACAAAATTCTTATTGGCAAGTCTCCCCTTCATTAGAAAATTCTTGAAAATGTAGAAGCTCTTTCATTCACTAATCAAAATTGGGCATTCTATAGATTAGATAGAGATGCATAACATGTATCTATGTCATAATTATTGTAGAGTTTAACATAGTGATATCCATGTATACAATTAGACTCGAGATAAGGACAATCAAAATGTTAACCATATACTAACTATGAGACAATACCAAAGGTTCCATATGTTAGTCCCTAGAAATCCACATTTACTCGAAGATGTCTTGAGGATGTTTTCATTGAGTTCATCCAAGCTACTCCCATTTAGATCCCCATCAAGACTATGCCAAAAAGTGCCTCATGCTCTAGTTTTTATACACTTGAATTGATACTCAAAAGCTAATTGCTTTGGGAAAGACTTGTTGTTTCTTGAAGAAAACAAAATTCTTGTCTTTCCAAAGCTGTCAAATTTAATGTTTCTAATAGGCCTTGCCTATAGCTATTTCCTGGTTTATAGGAAACTCCTCTTTTCCTTCTAGAGAGAAATGGTTATTCTAGAGGTTTAGAGGTTGGGGCGAGAGAAGCACGTAGTTTAGGAGCGTATTCACTTATCATCCTACTATTTTTATTTACTATTACATTTTATCAACATCTTGTTCCAAGCATTTGCTTCTTTCATGGATGACCATATCAATCCAAGAACTACACCTCTTATTGATTTTATTAGCAAGGGATTTTTTCTTCTTTTAAGAGATCTAAATTGTCTACTTCTCATATGCAACTAATGCACTAGATGTGAATTTTATCATCTAGTGTCAAATATCCTTTGTGCGTCATCAAAAAGACCTCTCTATGAAAAACCCTTGAGAAGTGCCATGTAGAATTCCTTCCTTGGTTTGATGTCCTTCGCTTCCATCTCTCTTATTAAAGTTTTTCCCGCTTTGGGAAATATTGCTTTCACATAAGCTATAATTATTGAGCCATATACTTTTTGGTTTGGTTGAACTCTAAGCACTCCTATCTGATCAAATATCTCTCTAGCTCAATCTAGATTTCCTGTCTTTCTACAAATGTGAATCAATACAATGCATGCCACTACATCCTAGGAAAAGCTCTTGTTTCTCATAATCTTAAGTACCTTTTCAACATATTCTAAACTATCTTTCTTTGCATATCTATCTAAAAGTTTGGTATAATCTCTAATGCTAGCTTCAAATGTTTGACAAAACATGGTATTCCCACACAAGATGAACACCTTAAGAAACCTATCACACAACTAGATCAAATATCATAACACCAATGTTGTTACGTGGTTAAAACCCTTGAAGAGGGAAACTGTCCACAACCCCAACCAACATGACCACTTGAGGCAATATATTAATGCAAAAGAAAAATATTTTACAAGATATTTCTCACAATCGATCATCAACAAATGACCCTCCATGCTCTTTAAATAGAGCTCATTGACCAATCGGGTGCTAAGCCACATATCAATATAGCCATTAATATCAAGGAGAATATGATCCATCAAAACACTCTATGTCTAGAACATATCATGAATACCATATTACATAAATACAAATGCATTCTAAATAAACACACTTTTACCTAAAGACGCATTAGACCAAGTTGATCTTAAGTAACTCCTAAGCGTCTAAATATCCTAACATCAAAGTGTTCCTCATTTAGAGTAATTTTTATTTTTATCATTTCACATAATCAACCAACAGATCCAAAGCATTTCATGATTCCAATATTTGAATGATCATCTAGTATTGTAAGGTTCAACGGGTCAATCGATGAGATTACCAGAGTGAGCATCGGACACCAGAGTCTGTAAAAGACAGAGCTACAAGTTGTAAATGATGGAACTACAGATCTTTCTCAAACCAAGGTAAGGTTTATTATTTAACCATGTATGTCCTTAAGCCCACATAGTCCTCAATTTTGTAACCATTAGCTCCAATACCAATTGTAATGTATCCTAAGATCTTAATTAACAAAACAAAGGAAAATGGTCAAATATTGTTTATGCATTTTTGTAGTTCTTCAATTTTCTTTGGGCTTAATTTATAGGCAATCACAAATTCACTAGAAACTCATGTCTATGAATGGTATTTCTTTTCATTTTGAGAAATAAATGAGAGATGGTTGTCGATTTGTTTCAAAATTACTTTAATTTTGCATTGAAATGTGTTGCATGAAACCATTAAAGGAAAAGGTCAATACAGGGTAAAATTAGTCACTATATTCTTTCATAAGTGACTACCATAAAAAATGACCCCTTTCTAAAAAGATATAAATACACATGACCTTGCATGGTTTTAAACTTCAACATGACTCTAACTAACTCATGCAAGAATGATCATAATAGAGTACCCATATACCTTATTGTGTATGGCTTAACCTCAAGGTGAATATAACTCATTGAGATTAAGAAGGCATTGTCACTACTTGAAGTTATAGTTGATGAATTGGATAGTCAGTGCACAGATTGTAGGGGTGAAAATATTCAATGTTTTAGATAGAGTTCTACCCAGATATATAGACAATTAACCACATTCTTAAAGCACTTGAATTCTTATGCTATTGGATTTGTTATCACCACATAAACAAGTG
>ML784622.1:268646-288899 GCA_009831015.1 Picea engelmannii | reverse complement strand
TCTAGTCAGATGCACTAATATCACAGTAAAACAATCAAACCCCAATGGCACACTCCCTGACTCGATCCGGAGTCCAAGGGGTTCCATCGATGCCTCCGCATCCTCAAGGTCCAAAACCCTGCACACTCAGTAAAACCGAGTCAATAACACCTGTCTATGTCAAAGCGGTAATACAACATGTCATCATCCCATAACGCCTCATAATCAAAATCAAAAGTTTTAATAGCATAATAATCCGGATCACTTGCGAGCAAGTGTCCTCAAAGAATAAGTTTTCTCAGTGCACCAGAGCGGGATGTTACACAAAAGAGTGAGACGAAGAGGTGTATTTCAAGAGCATGGTGTAAAGAAATAATGAACTCATCTAGACATTGCCTCCTTTGACCCACCTTAGCCGATACTTATCTTTCTATTGTTGATATCTGGATATTGTCTCTAATCCATATCATTCTTGCAATCATAATTGAGACTAGGAAAATGATAAATGACAAAACAATAAAACAAAGGAGTAAACCCCTATAGGTAAATCCTAGACAATGAAGTAGAGAATTTGAGAACTCATGCATCTCACGCATGATATTTTTTTGAGAAGTTGCTCATAAATTGTAGAGAGAGAAAGTGTCTTTGTACTTTTAGTAAAGGGCCTTGAAACACGGGCCATTGATTTCGATAAATTTTATGCATCAGTCTTCTACATTTACTTCTATCAAGAAAATTTGATTTGTTGTTAATGTAAACATTGTTTCTTTTGTTTTGAATCCTAATAGTGGGCCATTAGGCATTGCATTAACTTCTTTGTCAAGGTTTTGAAAAAATATTCAAAATGCAAATGGAAATTTTTAAATTTACCCACCAAATTTATCATACTTCCACGTCAAACTATAAGAGACAATATAAATGATTTAATTTTTAATATAGCTACATGTTGAGTATTTTGGAGAGGAAAAAATGCAAGCATATGTTTTCATGTATTTCCAATTTATCTATCCATAAGTTTACTAAAAATATTAAGTTTGAATAATCGTTGGATGATGATTTAATTCTTCATCCAATGGATACCCACACTTAATAACTTTAGTAACCTACATCAAGAAAGATTAAATATATGTGGAAATGCACGTCTATTTTTCCCTCTAAATTTGCTAATTTAAATTTTATCCAATAAAATTTACACCTACTTTTCATAATTAACAAAGCATGACATTAATTTTCATTCCTCAAGAATATTACGAGATGAAATTGCATTTAACAATATAATACAAATATATTGAACTATAATTTCGTTATAGTAGTTTAGAGCATTACATTTAATGAAAAAATAAATGACAAACATAATAGTCATATACAAAGACACCTAACCCATTTAAAACCCACTCTTTACTAACTTGAGTTAGTAAATTTTGGCTAGTTAACCAATATTTCTTTCATTAAATGGTCTCAATTTTTCTTTCTTAAGGAAATGGATCGAACCCCTTATCTTTATTTGCGCCACAACGAAGAAGGAACTATGAACCCTCAAAACAGATTTATTATTTATTTATATAATATAACTCTATATTGGCTCTGTGATTTGGGTGTCTATCGCCCAAGTGTGTCATTCATTTTGTGTCGACCCACCCTTCATGCATTGCGCTACCATAATCAACGAAAATCCAATGTGTCCAATCAACTTTATAGATATGGATATATGTATACCTCATTCTAATAGTGCATTCCATGTTCTACCATCTTCCAATATGGTAATAACATATTAGTTGACCACCTAATTTTACCTAGAATAAACAAATATAATTGTGACAAATTCTAACAAATCATAAAACATCATTTCATCTTCTATCATCTTTTCAATATGGTAATAACATATTAGTTGACCACATAATTTTATCTAGAATAAAAAATATAATTGTGACAAATTCTAACACATCATAAAACATTTTTAAAAAAACAAAATATAACATTTTTTTATAAAAAAAAAAAATATAATTGTGACAAATTCTAACAAATCATAAAACCTCTTTTTGCAAAAGAAAAAACATATTTTGGATATTAACTTAATCACATAGGATACATGGCATAAGAGGGTAAAATGTGATGTCATCACCTTCATTGATCAATGTTGTGAACGTATAGTTGAATAACAATCATTGGTGGAATACATACATATAATGTTGCAACTATAAAGGACTGCTTCTAGCATGTTGATCTTAAGAGGACTCCACATCATGTCCTCTTACTTATTTTTTTTGTTCACGTCTCATACTTGATGATCAAATGCATTACTATAAGTATGCCATCCATTCAACGAGGTGTTGGGTTGTTGTAACTTCAATCAAGTCTAGAAAAATTGAATAGATTTATGATTAGTGTGCACAATGATCGCCTTACACAAACATAGTGTTTCCAATGCTTCACTACTCAAGGAGAAGAATATAAGTTTTCGTCACATGTCAAATAGTTCAAGTTTGGTCCAGAGAATGTTGTAAAAAAGTATGGAATGGGTTTGGCATGTTACATCAAAACTAATCCACACATATATAAATATATCTGCATTAATCTCAAATTCTTTGCTCATGTCAAGAATTCTTAGCACAAGAGTGGAGAAAAGATTATTCTTCAATGCATTAAATGTTGTATCATGAGCCTCTTTCCATTGGAAATTGACTCCTCCCTAAGTCATAGCATGTCCCTAGGTCATAGGATGTAAAGGTTTTTCTAATAAATAAGAAGTGGTTAGTAAATTTCCTAGAAACTGGGAAACTTAGATAAAACTATTCACTTCCCAATAAAAACTTTAGTTTTGGCCAACTCACACTAGTTTGTACATTATCAAGTTCAATTTTACAACTACAAAACCTATATACAATGATAATTGTCAAATAAATTCATACTCCCTACTCAATTGTAGTTGATTTTGCCTTAGAGCCTTCAACACTTGCTTTAAATGTTGAAGTTGTTTATTTAATGTCCTACTATTTAGTAGGATGTTGCCAAAATAAACCATCACCAAATTATTAATTAATTAGTTGACAACCTTGTTCATCAAACTCATAAAAGTGGTTGAGGCATTGCACAATCCAATTCACATTACCAATCATTTCAAGAGATGTTTTGTAATAAGCACAAGAAACTATTACACACACATATGTTTTACAAGACCTCATAACTATATAAATACATTGTCAGACCACGAGTGAGAAAAACGTAATGAAAGGTTATAATCCAAATGCTTATTATTATTATAATATATATTATTATGCAACATTACACTTTATTATATAACTTATATTTATTACATTGCCTCCTATCATCTTCTTAAGACATGAAACATGCAATACAACATGTCTATAGATCTTGTCTAGTAATTTAAGGACATATGCTACTTGTTGGCATAGGGGAAGACCCGGGGTTCAACGCTACAACAACGCACCAAAAAAACCCTAACTATAGGCCCTTTCAGCAACACTTGCGAATAAGATGAAGTCTTACCCGAGGTAGAAGCAGGGGTGGTTGTGAGACTCAGGTGTCTGCAACCTTAGTTGGGACACAGGTCTGTGATTATATTGCTTACAAAGCACTTAACATTAATCATTCATCAATATTCAACCCTTATTATACTTCACAGATAGCACAGAGCATCACAACATTCACTTAGATCTAAGGTATCTTAGTACTTAGCAATAGTAAAACGGATCAGATCCAATAGATCATCACTAAGCATCTTCATACATATCATATCTACTATTCATACACATCTAATGAAGCACAAAGCGGTAGTATATTCATCTAAATATATCAAATCACTTTGCAAAAGCAGGGATAAACACATCAAGTCAAAGCACAAAGCATAACACACAGATTTACGTGGTTCACCCCCACTCTGGGGCTACGTCCACCAACTCTTCTTCTTTATTAGCATCTTCAATTAGTTATAAGCACGGAGCCACCAAAACCTACTGCACATAGGATAGAAGATCTGCGCAACTCGCTAGATCCTTTTTCCTTGCCTTACAACACAAATCCTTCTATATCTCCACACAAGGACTTGCACTAAGCTCTGCAAGCCTATAGAATGCACAACACTTCGATCACATAGATCCCACTTGGCGCATAGCCTATATCACATAGATACAATATTCCTTTCTCTATCTATTATTACATTTTCCTATCCTTTTATATATACATACAAAATGGGCCTAAGCGTGGGTAAACCCACGGGCAGACATCCCTTTCCCATTACATATTCCCAAAACCCAAAAAGGGACCCAAAAGTGGGTTGAGATTCTGCAATCTCCGCTTCGCCTGGTGCTCCATCTTCGACAGGTTGTTGAAGTCCCAAAAATGGTCAAATATGACCAAGTGCTCCCAAAACTTGGTTAAGGGCCAACAGGCCCCCAACACTCACTTGTGACTCGTCCCGAGTCACTCTGGTTTGAACAATTCTGCCTCGAGCTTGGCTTGAGCTACTTCGACCTGCTGCAATGCTATGGCCTCTTGCTCAGTGAACTACTGGATGAGTGCATCATTGACTGGCCCTTCTAGGCATTTTTCTGCGGTGATGACGACCTGTTCAAGCTCTGCTCCTTGGCTTTCAACTTCGGTGAACAGTTGGCATGCCTTCTCTTGCATTGGTTGAAGTCGTTGAGAGACTTCCATCACTTTGGTCTGGATCGTGTGGATCTATTGTTGGGTCGTGCGCTGCTCTTGAAACCTCTTCATTCTTTCAACTGGTGTTAAGGCCTTCAACTGCGCCTGTAGCGTATCTGCGTGCTGCTTTGCTTCCTGGAGTTGTGACTCCAGCACCCGTAACTCTGGATTTTCTGTGAGATTTTCATATGTCTGAGCGCTCCTGGAGCTCAACTGCTTGCACTCTAAGGAAAGGGATTTCATTCTACCAACTGCACTGTGAGCAGTTGCCTCTCTTAGATCTCTGATTTCTTGAGGAGTTTCGGGCACAGTACGAAGTTCCATATCTGCAATGCACTGCTGAAGTTACTGGATTAATTCTTCGATTTGCGCCACCTGTTGTGGGACTGGTTCCTTAGTTTTCACTTCTATGAATGTCACAGAGCGAAGTGCGCTGTGAACCCTTTCCCGTACTTCGAGTTTCTCTGTGAGCAACTGTTCCTTGTTTTTCTGTAGCGATGCTTTCTCTTCATCCCATTTTTCTTGTAGAGCGAGCTTTTCCTTTTCTGCAGTACTTTTGTGGTCCTCGAGGTCTTTCTGAACTTGCGCTAAAGCCTGAGTGGCTTGTGCTATCTCTTATTGAGCTCATCGCAGCTGATCTTCGACTGTATCATCAATCTGATGTAGTTGGGCTGGCTCATCACCTAATTCTGGTGTTCCTGATGGCAGGGGTGCAGTGGAAACTACGCGGCTAGACTGTATTTCTTGATGTACTCCTTGAAGCTCATCCCTGATGCGAATGAACACTTCCTCCTACTTGTCTTCCTGCTTTTTTGCTATCTCTAGTGAAGTATCATTCAGGGTAGTGATTATGAAGTTGAAGTCATCCAGAGTGAGAACAGTCTCAAACTTGGTTCTGGTTTCCTTAACTTTCTTTCTGGACAAAGGCTTTGGTGGGGTAACCTTTCTTTTCTTGGAGGGATCCTCCTCCTCTCTAGGCAGTGTAACTTTGCCTTTATTTTTCTCGACCTCTGTGTTACCTAGCTCTTCACCATCACCTCCCTATGCAGGTGAGATCGAAGTGGTCTTTGTAAAAGTACTGTTGACATCTTGAAATTCTTCGTCTTGCTTGGTCCAGGGGTATCATGCACAAGTTCTAGACTGTCTATATCAGAAATCTCTGTGGGGTCTGCTGAGATGAGGAGGTCTGTCGACCACTCCTTCGTGATTTCTTCCAAGTCTTCTTCTGTTAACTTATAATAGGACTGCAACTATTGCTTGTGTTCATCAGCGCGTGCTGTGATGTATATAAAGTGCTTTTCTACGTTGAACTTCATCAGGGGACAAAACCTGTAGAGGGTGTTCGGAGTGATGCGCGGTGTAGACTGGATTGCGATCTTCAATTGATTGTAGTATGCGTGGAAGACGGAATTGGATTTCCACTGCTTGTTCATATCACTCGAGTACCACAATGTATTGAACTTCGTAGCTAAAGGCTCAAAGGGCTCGATGTCCAGGAAGGTTGCACCTTCCGGCATCTCCCATGCAATGAACGCTATCAATATGAGAAGTCAACTGAAGTGGAACTCATATCCTTGGTCCTGTGCTCCTCTACAATCAATGTCTAGTTGGTTCACGAGGTATTGAACCCAATTCATCTATAGTCCTTCTACGCACTTCCCGACGAGGTCAACAACAAATCCAGTTACTTGGGTGGGCCGATTCTTGCGAACTAGCTTGCCTGCAATCATCTGACATGCGAGGCGCACCATGCCGCTCTAGATAGAGGCTACCTTGTAACCTCATGTACCCTTCTCTACATCTCCATAAGTTTCTTTGATTCGTTGGGCTAATGCTCGGTCTGAGGTCTTTCCAGGGTAAAACTTCTGCGGGTCAGGGCCCTGCATGCTCAGCTTGTGATCCGATTGATCAAGGTCGCATCCACAGTGATGCGACGATTCAACCATAAGTAACCTCCGTGGTAGCAGGACAATAACAATTTCACGCATGTGTTTACTTCCTGGTGTCGACCAAAGTGCAGGATCTTCATCACATTAAGTAGTGTGGACTACACGAGGTTCTGGGTCCATGGCTGCGGGATAATCTTTGAATTATTTCCTTTGGTCCTGGTCAAGTACTTATGTGGAGCTAGCATGTTGTAATCTTTCCGGTATCCAAGGTTGAAGTCACTAAATTTCAGTGTTGCGAGTTGATCCTGGTCGGCGCGAACTGTGCGCACCCCTTTTGGAAGGTACACAGTGATCACGACATATTCAAACTCTCGGGGTACACTGTCACGGTTTATGGTGCCACTCAGAGGGGGTAGATAGGCCAGTAGATTGCTTGGAATCATCTTGGCATTGGTGAGGTCATCTATGTGCTTAGTACATTTCTCATTGGCTGGTCGGGACGGACCGGCGCGAGCAGTGGATGGAGAGGCTGCCAGTCCTCTCATGGATGATGCCTGTAATCCTATGGATAACCCTCGTTTCGACATGACTCTCTTAGTTCTTAGCTCAAGGAGAACTTCTGTTACAGATTCTTCGGTAGCGGTAAGCTCGTCGGACATACGTGCTCAAGATAAAATAATCGGTTTCACGACGGTCTTTGACACTGCACTAGATTGAACAACAAGCGAGTAATGATCACTGTATGCAATTGCTAATACGCAGGCTTCAAATTCTCAGTTGGAAAAAGTGTTCCTCGTTCATGGCGCAACGAGATAAATAGGAAATCTTGGTAATGGTTTACTTGCAACAGGTATGAGCCTCATTAACTCTTCTTATGTCCATTATGGCACAGTCCAACGGTCTGGTGGCGAACCATAAATGCTTTTCCAACCATTTGGAGCAGCAGTCAAACGTATATATCGTCTTTCAATGGCTATATTTCTTCGCCATAGCGAAGTGGCATATGTCGTTGTTCTGATATCCCGACGAAGCTGCAATTATGTAAGGTTTCCTTCTGTAAGGTACCCTCTGGAACCTGTTGTAACTTCTCAATATTGACCTTCTTCTTACATAGCTTCCTAGCCTTTTTCCCTGTGAGCTTCGTCTTGGTGGTTCTTTTCCCATTCTGATTCTTATTTTCCTTGGGCATAGTCACTTCGCGCTACTGAGATTCTTTCTTAGGATTCCAGTGTATCACTTCTTCTTTATCTGGGGTAGAAATGGAAGCCTTCTGTATGTCTTTCGATGTTCCTGCAACTTCGATATCTAGGCTTCTAGTGTCAAGTAGCTTCGATCTGTTCTCCCGTTCTTCCATCAACTGTGCAATCTTTCGGGTCATGAAATCTTTTAACTCTTGTCTCTTCTATTCTAAGACTTCTTCTTCTTCCTTCTTTCTATCTTGATCTCTATCAATCCAAGATTTTCCTAGTAACATGGTAAATAGGGCACTGTCTTCAACGAATTTAATAATCTCAAAATCTTCCCTTGTCAAAGTTACATTGACTGTCACAGGTATCTGAGCGATCTTTCCACATAACATCATCAGTTTTCCTCTGAATAGTCCTATTCCTCCTAATGAAGGGATCATATCAGTCTTCCCTATAGCTTCCCAAGTTTTTTCTGGCATAATGTTCACTTGTGTCTCTTCATCAAGGATAGAGTCAATGTCAAAGTCTCCTATTCTTTCTTCAATGCATTCTTTTTCTTTGAAAATATTTGATAGTCTAACATATCGATGGTCATTCAGGGTCTCTTTCATTTGTATCAATACCTTCTTTGATTCTTGCTGGGGTTCTGCCTCTTTTGGATCTGCCTTAGGGTTTTCCTAATTCAGATTCATTTCTTCCAGCCTAGCGATCATTCTAGGGCAATCCAATACCTCATGGTCCATAGCTTTGCAACAAAGACAAATAGATCCTTTGCTAGGGCATTCCTTAGCAAGATGTCCAGGTCTTCTACAACTATAACAGAGGGTCACTCCTCTCTTTCTTTTAAACGATCCCCAACTTCTTCTATACTGCACACTAGGGTCATGGTAGCTATTCTGCAAAAAATTCTTTCTAGGATCCTGCATCCATTTGTTAGTCCAAACATTTTTTCTATGCATAGGTATAACATATCTATCACTATTCTTATCAGATATACTCATATCAAACCTTCTTTCATCTATCAGTGCCCCAGTTTTCAAAATAGGATAAACTCTATTAAACATACCTAGATCCATACCTTAGAAACAAAAATTTTCACTTATCTTACTTCTACAGAGAACAAAGCCTCCAGATCTAAAAATTTTAACTACTTTTACCTTTATCAGAGCACTAGGCTTACATATCTTACCTCTTTTCTGCAGATCTGACCTATTTTCTTCAGAAACTTCCTCTTTTACTTTTCTTAGAGCACAAAGCATTCAGATTTTGCTTCTTTTCTTAAGATTTGGCCTTCTTTCTTTAGCATAGATCTTTTTAGATCAAGTGGAATACTGCGCACTAGGGAACAGATCCATGCACAGAGCTTCCACGATTTCAGGATGAATATTTGCACAAGGCTTCTTCTTCCTCAGTTCCCAACAATCATAGTTTCAGGTCCCGGCAATGGAACCATTTGTTGGCACAGGGGTAGACCCGAAGTTCAACACTACAACAACGCACCAACAAAACCCTAACTACTGGCCCTTTCGGCAACACCTGCGAAGCAGATGAAGTCTCACCCGAGGTATAAGCAAGGGTGGTTGCGAGACTCAGATGTTGGCAACCTTAGCTAGGACATAGGTCTATGATTATATTGCTTACAAAGCATTTAACATTGATCATTCATCAATATTCAACCCTTATTATACTTCATAGATAGCACAGAGCATCGCAACATTCACTTAGATCTAAGGTATCTTAGTACTTAGCAACAGTAAAATAGATAAGATCCAGTAGATCAGCACTAAGAATCTTCATACATATCAGATCTACTATTCATACACATATAATGAAGCACAAAGCATTAGTATATTCATCTAAATATATCAAAGAACTTTGCAAAAGCAGGGATAAACACATCAAGTCAAAGCACAAAGCATAACACATAGATTTACATGGTTCACCCCCACTCTGGGGCTACGTCCACCAACTCTTATTCTTTATTAGCGTCTTCAATCGGTTACAAGCATGGAGCCACCAAAACCTACTGTGCATAGGATAGAAGATTTGTGCAGCTCGCTAGATCCTTCTTCCTTGCCTTACAACACAAATCCTTCTATATCTCCACACAAGGACTTGCACTAAGCTCTGCAAGCCTATAGAATGCACAACACCTCGATCACATAGATCCCACTTGGCACATAGCCTATATCACATAGATACAATATTCCTTTCTCTATATATTCTTACATTTTCCTATCTTCTATTTGTACATACAAAATGGGCCTAAGTGTGGGTAAACCCACGGGCTGACATCCCTTTCCCATTACATATTCCCAAAACCAAAAAGGGACCCAAAAGTGGGCTGAGATTCTGCAATCTCCACTTCATCTGGCGCTCCATCTTCGACAGGCTGTCGAAGTCCCAAAAATGGTCAAATATGACCAAGTGCTCCCAAAACTTGGTCAAGGGCCAACACTACTTGATTAATTTTTTGATAATTTGATATGAACTGTAAAATTTGGTGGCAAATTTTTTCCTTTGTTATTGTTGTTAGGATAGTTTTTTGTATGGTTGAAGTATTACAAACACTCAATCGGACTTTGAACTCCCTTTCCTATCTATGCTTATTTTCTTCTTATTTTATTTTATTTTATTCATTTAATAGGTTGTCTTTTCATATTTGAATAATATTATGTGTTTCTTCGTGGTGGTTATTGTGGTTGGCACTTTTATATCTACTAGTTCAAAATCCTTTCATCTTGGTAGCTCATAATCATATAGGGCCTTGAAGGGAGTCATTTGAGAAGATGTATGACAAGTGGAGTTATACCAACATTTCACTAAATGTTACCAATGGAACCTTTTGTTTTGTTTATCTGCAACAAAAAAATGAAGATATGTTTCAAGGCATTTACTGACAATTTCCATTTGAGCATTTGTTTGGGGGTAATAAGAAGAACTCATATTGAGAGATATTCCACTTTGTTTGCAAAATTCATTCAAAAGTTGCGTTTGATTTTGGCATCTCTATCACTAACAATAACCTTAGGGAAACCACATAGTTTATAAATTAATATACATAAGGTTTTTGCGATTTGTTTTGTGGTATGTTTTTTTAAATGCCCATAAAACATTCATATTTTGTTAATCAAACCACTATGATGAAAATTTTATCATTTTCCTTAGACAATGGTAACCCTTCAATAAAATCCATAGAAATTTCTTCCCATTTCTAATATGAAATACGTAGTGGGTGGAGTAATCCAAGTTATGGAAGGTTTTCATTTTTATTTCTTTGGCGTTTTTGACAATCTACTACATATTTTTGTACTCTTTATGCATACCTTTCCAATAAAATTATTGGCAAGTAATTTAGTAGGTTTTGAAAATTCCTTACATGCACTGCAATTGGAGAGTCACAGGCTTCTCATAATGCCCTTAGTTTAAACTTTGAAGATGGTGGTAGGCATATTCTTCCCTTGTACCATAGGATATCATTTTTCCATAAGAGTTTTGGATTTTTATTGATATTGTTGATTATGTTGTATGTATCCAAATGTTTGGTGTATTCAATGCAAATCTCATATAACCAATCTGGAACTAGGACTGGAATTGCAAAAGGTGACATCTATTTGTCTTTTCATGATAATGCATCTACAACTACATTGTTTTTCCCATTTTATGTACTACTTCAAGATTAATTGTTGATATCTTCTCTATCCATTATGTGGCTCAATAGTTAGGATCTTCTATTGTAGTAAATATTAAAGACAATTGTGATATGTACAGATTAAAAACTTACTACCCAAAATATATTGGTGCCATTTTTCTATTGCATGTATGATAGCTAACATTTCCTTATTATAAGTGGATTTCAGTATTCTCTTTGGTTGAGCCTTCTACTTTCAAAGGATATTGGTCACCCATCTTGCATTAACACAACATCAATTCCAAATATTGAAGTGTCACACTCCACTATGAATCCTTAAAAGAAGTTAAGAGTAACCCAGGTTGGAGTGATTGTCATAATATTTTTCAAAGATTTGAAGGAGACTTCTCTTTACTCCATTAAAATTATTTTTTCTTTAGCATGTTTACGAGTGGGGCTATCTTTATAAACCTTCATTATACCTTGTTAGTCCCAAAATCCTCTCAATTTTCAGAAGTATTTTGGTTTTGTGAATTTTGTAATTGTGTTGATTTGATAAGGATTAACATTGACTCCTTTTGAGATGATGTGACCTAGGTATTCTACCTCCTCTTTAAAAAAAAGTACACTTGGACATTTTAGCATAAAATTGGTTTTCCTATACGATGTTCAATCCATGTTTGATTTGCTTGAGATGTTCCTTACATGTTTTGATGTAGAAGAGGATATCGTAAAAGTATATCAAATATGAACTTCGTTAAATAGGATTGAAAAAGTCAATTCATTGCAGCTTGAAATGTTGTCATGGCATTAGTTAAATCAAATGAAATTACTTAAAAATCATAATGTCCTTCATGAGTATTGAAGGTTGTTTTTGAAATATCTTCCAATCACACCTTAATATGATAATATGTTTGATCTCAGGTTTAGTTTTGAAAAATATTTTGTCATGTGTAGTTTGCCAAGCATTTCATCTATGAAATGAATGGAAAATTTATTATCTATTGTGATTTTGTTCAATTCCAAATAATCATTGCATTACCTTGAAAGACCCATCTTTTTTCCATACTAGTATCACTAGAGCAATGTAAGGGATTTTTATTTTTGTGATAACTCTATATCTAAGCATGACTTGAATTAGCGTTTTGGTTCATATATATATATATATATATATATATATATATATAAAGTTACCACTGGAAAGATATATCAAACATGTGATTGAGGTAAAATAGGGGTGAATAATGTTTTACCTCAATCACATGTTTGATATATCTTTCTAGTGGTAACTTCATAGGTATATCCTTAAATTCTTCTTTATGCTTCTCAACAATTTATTGTATTTTTAGTATTCATGAACTTTTTAGTTTCATGGGTAGAGCTTATATTCGATAACATTCTGCCATATATGCACACGATCCTTTACATTATTTTTTCATTTGATAGAATGAGATGGTTTTTGTGGGTGGTGATTGGAATCCATATAATTTGTATATCTCGCCATCCCATTTGAACTTGATAAACATTTTTTTGTAATCTTTAGCATATGTTCCCAAGGTTTTCAACTACTCTACTCTAAGTACCATATCTACACCTCATACAACTATTGCAAAATATATTGTGTCTAAGTTGAAATTTTGTATGTGTAGCTAAACCTTGTGGCACATACATATGCCCCCAATTTTCTTGCCATCTGAGGCCATACTTTCATGTCTGGGGCTAGATATACAAAGAGTTTTAATCTTCTTGCGATGTTGATATTGATAAAATTATGGGTACTTTTTGAGTCTACTGGGACTTTAACATTTATTTCTTGACACGCCCTTTTAATTTCAATGTTCATGGTTGGGTTGTTCTTGTTATCACTGCAAGTGACATTTTTAGTGTCTCTTCATCTTTTGATTATGTCAAAACATTTTGGTTGTGTGTTTCTTCTTCTTCATCCAAGCCTTTAATCCTAATCTCTAACTTATCTTCTCTCTCTCCCTCACAATTCTATATATATATTTTTGGATTTTCCTCCTTACACCTATGTGCCACATCTTATACATTTACCGTCTTTTCTCCTCAATGCTTCCATCTCTTACTTCTTATTTTATTCTTGTATGTCTAATCGAATATATCTTGATTTTTCATTGCTTCTAGTCTGAAAGATTTAGTCTGAAAGTTTTTTTTTACTATAGTGTTCTATTATAAGTTTTATGTGAGACAATAAGCTTAATCTTTGTAATTTTTTCTTGTATGGCTTTATCCATGGTTCCAATACTATGCATTTTAATTTTGTTCCTTAAAGTAGTTCTAGTATGGAAATATATGGTAGGAGTAGTTGATATTGTGATAATATGGATACTCGTGTTACAAGTGTTTCCCATTCATATGTGTACTCATATTTCCACCACATGTACCAACCACATGTGATTCCCTCAAGGCTTATCACTGCCATTTTGATTTTTTCCTTGTAGTCTTGAATGTTATGTATTTGTTGAGGGGTTCTACTTCTCCTGACAACAACAAGGGGTACTCCCCGATATACAGTCCCAATTAGACTATACACCGTTTGGATTAGGAGTCCCATCTAGAATTTGGCATGGCTGTCATTTATTGCTAACTTTTGGTTTTCTTACCAGTTATGGCCCATTGTACTGATGACGTGGGTGGGTCCAATGAAAATATGTAGATGAAGACCATGTATGTAAGGACAACTAATCTATCACTAATCTATGCTAACCTATCCTAGCTAGGAGTAATGCTAATGTAACCAATGAGTTATAATGCAACCAAAACTTTAAACAACTTTAATATAGTTAGCTATATAAAAAGAGAAAGATTGGAAGCAAATAGCATACGTAAGCATGTAACTAGATTAGTCTAGATCACAACAACATATACTAAAATAAATCACAAAACTTAATACATTAAAATATTCAAAGGAATATCAGTAACTGCAGAATATGAGAGATTGTATAAGAATTAGTCTACAACAAAACAAAGCATTCTTATAGTCCATAGAAACAACAAATATATTCACTTGAAATAGTTCAAAGCTTTGATCCATTTCTACACATAATTCCTTCTATAACATTCTGACCCTGAGGGATTCTCAATATTCATTAACATAGTATAGGTTCTCAAAAAAATTCTTGGGTCTATACAATGCTTGAAAAGCCAAAACAAAAGTCCTTGTTAAGGGAGCCTCTGGTCTATTTTATATAAATATTAGTAACTCCTATTTGTCTTTTTGCCTTCTTCTTGAAGAGGCAGTTACAAAACTATCCACATTCCCTTCTCTCATGACAAGTGGAAAAAAAGGACGAAACTTGAGGTAGTTAGGAAAAGGACGAAAGGAAAAAATGATTGTTTGTCCTTTTCCTATGAACTTTTTCTCTGGAGATATGTTGTCTAGAATTCCAATGGTTATACAATGACTCAATCCTCTTGTAAGATAGTTTTTCCAAAATTTCTTTGATCATGGCAATGCTATCATCCAGGGCACTCATATATTTCTCCGATATTGTCATATAATCATGTATCATGGTATGGAGCTTAATTGGTTGTAGCAGATGCTGATCAATGAGGTCGGTAGAGACAAAGGTTGATGCTTCAACTATTTGTCTCCTTCGACTTGTACTTTCTTGAACCACATTAACTAACTCTTCCATGACCAAATTCTTCCCAAGTTCATGTAACCTCATGAGACGACCATTCCTTATTAATTCTTGGGCAGCTTTGTGAGTTCTTGAAAAAATCCCCATTGCCTTGGTTACTTATTTTCCCACCTGTTTCCCTACCTACTGGAAATTATCTAATGCATATAAGTATATTTTCCTTGCTGATTTCGAGGGTTTGTACAATTCTGTAGGCGCATCAGGATTTTATGCTATCCAAGTATTAATGTCTTCTATACCTTCCCTGATAGTGTTGTATTGTGTCAGCTGCATTTGTTTTCGGTTGTTTTGTTCAATAATTGTTGCAGCCACATTTTGGAAGAGATGCATGTTGGCATACATATCGATGATGGCACCTTTCAGATCATTCCTCACTTTTTTCGCATTGGTTTTAAAATTGAGAAGGCTCCTTTCATCTATCTTAACTTGTTGGATGCTCTCTTATAACTCTTTGATTCTCATTTCCTTTTCCTCATTTTGTTGGCACAACCTTTGTATATCTCCCACAGTTGCATCCATGAATGAAAATACTTCCTTAGATATTACCATAGGGTCTTTCCTGATATCTTTTTTTATGGGAACCTGGGTCACTACTGACAAAGGAGCTCCTTTTGTTGTTGGAACCTTTTAAACCATTTCTTGTACGATTCGACCAGTTTTTCTATCGTATATGAAACTGCATAGATCCAATATTTTGGCTGACCCAAAAGGTTCCCAAGGCCCAAGACCTAATCCGCTACTGGTTGTTTCTGCTCATGCGCCTATGGTGGATGTTCCAGGGACATCCAAGTCCATCAGGTGTGTGTCACCCTCTCTATCATCTGCATTCTTTTTCTACCTTTCTTCTTCAACAACTTTATTTGTTTCTTTCTTTTCTACTAATTCTGTTGCTACTCTTTTTCCTTTTCGGCAACAAATTTCACTTCAACCTCCACTTTTGATTTTGCTTCATATTTTTCCCTGACTTTAGCTTTGTCAGCTTCTAATTTTTTTTCTTTTTAGCATCATTCCTTCTCTTCAACACCTTCTCTTTGTCCCTTCTCTTTTATCCGCTGGTGCTTCTTCATATTCTTCTGCATAACCGAAATGAATCAAGATGGGGATGGGAGAAGATATCTCAACTTCATATCACTCTACATCTTTTCTGGTTGCTTCTCTTGTAGCTTCTTCATACACGATTCTTCCTTTTGGATGACCCCTCCTATTGAACATGACCTCATCATAAGTCCTGACATTTTGATGTACTCCTTATTCTTCCTAGAACTTGATTGTGTACTCATAAGGGAGTCTCATGTTATGAAAATTCTCTTTGATGATGTTGTTGGGGTTGTGTCTCCTGAATATTTCCTCTCCAAAATGGTAGGAGAGAAATATGTCTACTTCTTCCTGGGCTTGTTTGGTGTTTTCAAAGAAGTAGTTGCCAATTTTAAGAGGCAATGGAGGCCAAATGGATTTCTTCGATATATATAAAATTCCTTTGACCCCATGTATGATGGTTTGATATGCTACTTCTAGGAGCAAAAGCTTGTCAGGGACGAATCTAGGAAGTAGATGAGTTGGTTTCATTGCACCGCATATCCTTATATATGTACGATGTTCCATTAAATACCAATCCTCAATCCTCCTTATAACTTCTATGGCCTTGTCGGTCATACAAGGTGGGGAGGTGCAAAAAATAAATTTGTACAATGGTTCACAGATCCTTTGATAATATGTTCAATTTTTGTGCTCCCAAAGCACCTTGCAGTAAATATGGATAGCGACATCAGCGAGAAACCAACTCCATCCCATGTTTGGTTATTTGTGAGCAATGCACATTATGTCTAGAAGATATGAAGACATGTGGAAACTGGGGAAGCTTCCTTGTTGTGCTTGTGTAACTGTTGAGATATCATATTTGATATTCTCAGAAAATATTTATGCCCAGTTGAATGAGGCTCATACATCTGCACAAAAATAGATCAGGGGCATGTATGACAAGGGAAAGTGGGTTGTATCTAGTTCCCTATACAACCTACACAACATGGCTACCATATATTGGTAGGGTCTTCGTAAATTTGTTGTGGTGTATTGGCTCTTGACGATATTTGAACTGCTTGTCTTCTTTATACAATGTAGGTAACAAATCCTTCGGTGTGAGCTCCAATTCACTAAGCAGCTGACGATCTAACTTTTTGCTTCCAACCTCAATATGGTAACACTTAGCTAAATCATCAGGCCTGAATGAAGCTATTGGTTATTTCCTTGCATTGAAGACATACCTGCTATCTACATCTATATTTTTCAAAATCCAAGAAATGGCATCTGCATAAGGGAACACTACTGGATGTGCTGCAACTCTGAAAATTCTTTATTTTTTTATGTTTCTAAACACCTGAAGTTCATCTGGTTCCTCTTCCTCTGCCAAGAAGTTTGATTTTTTTAAACATATAATATACATCCCCCCATTTCAAATTCTCTCCCTATTTGTCTCGAACTCTCGACGTATTGTCGTATACGACCCCGACACTTTTTGTTTCTACTGTCTGCTGGGAGCTGCTAGATGGTTCAGCCCCTACTGGTTTAATCACTTTTTTCTTTCATGGAGACAGGTATGAAACTGTAGAAAGGATAAATTTGGAGCATGTTATTTGAAAATAGTTAAATGTTAAAAAACAATCATAAGAATTAATGAAAACTAGTCATGGCCTTTTTTTTATCATAAATTTCAAGTTAATAACAATCAATGCCCAATGAGATTTTAGGGTGAACAAGCTTGGGCATCAACCTGGAAAAGTAAAATCAGAGCAAAACATAACAACTCTCTTTATGCAGATCGGAGGAACCATAAGTAACTCCTCTGAGCATATAAGAGGAGTTAATAAAAAATCCTCTGAGCATATCAGAGAAGTTGTTATTAACTTCTCCGATATGTATTTGGAAGAGGTTAGCCAAAGTTTTGGCGTGCTCGAAGGACTTTCAAGGAAATCCTTCGATAATATCGAAAGAGTTAATATTAACTCCTCCGATACGATCGGAGGATTTGCTTCCAATTACTCTGAAGGTGTGCAGAGGAGTTGAGTTCAAGTCTCCCAAGCATATCAGAGAAGTTAGTGGTAACTTCTTCGATATGCTTAGAGAGTTACTAAACAAGTTTTCAAATTGATTTTTTTTGCGAACACAAAGGGCATGATGGGAAAAACTTCGGCTAGCCTAGAGGAGGATGAGTTATGTTTAGGGTTCACTATCTAGGTCAAGCCTTTGCACTTAGACGAGCTTGGAGGAGGTTTGAAAGTGGTTAAAAGCGAAAAAAGTAACAAGTCGATTGTGGTTTTTAAGAAGGGGGAAAGGATCGATATTTTGTCTATTATGTAGCGAGGAGTGGTTTGAGGATCGATTTAATACCGGTGACAAATGCGTAGGGCCTAGTGATGGTGAACTAGTGGATAATAATCGACAAGTGATAGTTATGGTATAGGGAAAAATAGTAAGCAGAAATCAAAACAAAACCTAACCCTAGTTAAAGAGCAAGAGAGAGAGGGGTAGAATTACCAGCGGGAAAGCAACTCCATCCCATGTTTGTGTATTTTTTAGCAATGCACATTATGTCTAGAAGATATGAAGACATGTGGAAATTGGGGAAGCTTCTTGGTTGTGCTTGTGTAACTGTTGAGATAACATCTTTGATATTCTCAGACAATATGTATGCCCAATTGAATGAGGCTCATACATCTGCACAAAAATAGATCAGGGGCATGTATGATAAGGGAAAGTAGGTTGCACATGGTTCCCCATACAACCTTCACAACATGAATAACATATATTGGTAGGGTCTTTGTAAATTTGTTGTGGGGTATTAGCTCTTGGGCCGATATTTGAACTGCTTGTTTTCTTTATACTATGTGGGGAATAAATCCTTTGGTGTGAGCTCCAATTCATTAAGAAGCTGACCATATGGATTTTTGTTTCTGACATCAATATGGTAACACTTAGATAAATCATCGGGCCTGAATGAATCTATTGGTTCTTTCCTTTCATTGAAGACATACCTACTATCTACGTCTTCATTTTTCAAAATCCAAGAAATGGCATCCGCACAAAGGAACACTGTTGGATGTGATGCCACTTTGAAAATTCCTGATTTTCTAATGTTTCTAAACACCTGAAGTTCATCTAGTTCCTCTGCCTCTGCCGTGAAGTTTGATTTTTTAAACATATTATATACTTCCCCCCATTTTAAAGTCTCTCCCTCTTTAGCCAGAAGTCCTGACGTATTGTCATATACGGCCCTGACAGTTTCTATTTCTACCGTCTGTTGGGAGTTGTCAGATGGTTAATCCCCTGCTGGTTTCATCGATGTTTTGTTTCGTGGAGACATGTCTGAACCTACAGACAGGGTAAATTTGGAGCATGTTATTTGAAAACAGTTAAATGATAAAAAACAATCATAAGAATTAATGAAAACCAGTCATGGCCTCCTGTTTCTCGTAAATGTAAAGTTAATAACAATCAATGCCCAGTGAGATTTTAGGGTGAAAAAGCTTGGGCATCAACCTGGAAAAGTAAAATCGAAGAAAAAAAAAACAACTCTCTTGATGCAGATTGAAGGAATTATGAGAAATCCTTCGAGCATATCAGAGGAGTTAATAACAACTCCTCCGAGCATATCAGATAAGTTGTTATTAACTTTTATGATATGTATTCGGAAGAGGTTAGCGAAAGTTTTGGGGTGCTTGGAGAACTTACAAGGAACTGCTCTGATCGTATCGAAAGAGTTAATATTAACTCCTCTGATACGATCGAAGGAGTTGTTTCCAATTACTCCGAAGGTGTGTGGAGGATTTGAGTTCAACTCTCCCGAACATATCGAAGAAGTTAGTAGTAACCTATCCAATATGCTCAAAGAGTTACTAAACAAGTTTTTGAATTGCATTTTTTTCGCGAACACAAAGGGAATGATGGTGAAAACTTCAACCAACCTAGAGGAGAATGAGGGACATTTAGGGTTCACTATCTAGGTCAAGCCTCCTCATTTAGACGAGTTTGGAGGATGTTCGCAAGTGGTTACAAGTGAAAAAAGTAATAAGTCAATTGTGGTTTTTAAGAAGAGGGAAATGATTGATTGTTTGTCTATTCTGAAACTAGGAGTGGGTTGAGGATCAATTTAAGACCGGTGACAAATGTGTAGGGCTTGGAGATGGTGAAGTGGAGAATAATTGAAAAGTGATAGTTATGGTCTAGGGAAAAACAATAAGCGA
>ML784622.1:238391-268490 GCA_009831015.1 Picea engelmannii | reverse complement strand
GTCAATTGCATGTATCTGAGAAACAATGGATTAACCCCATTTCATTTTATAACCTCCCAAATAACAAGTAGCATTTAATGCGGTAGTTAGGTCGGGGGATTTTAAAACAAGTTTTCCGAACTTGTTCATAAGAGTTAAGGGTAAATCCTTCAAACATATCGGAGGAGTTAGAAGTAACTCCTTCGATATGATCGAAGGAGTTCTTCTCAACTCTCGCGATAACCTTTGTTTATCAGAACAATCGACATGAACTCCTCCAAGTTGTTTGGAGGAGTTAGAAGTAGCTCCTTCGAGCTGTTCGAAGGAGTTAGAAGTAGCTCCTTCGAGTTTTTCATAGGAGTTTGATGTAACTCCTTCGAACTGTTTAGAGGAGTTTGAAATGACTCCTCCGAACTGCTCGAAGAAGTTTGAAGGAGCTTTGTCGATCAATTTAAACTTCAACTTTGAGTGTTTTCTCATTTTCTAAGTGAAACTTGAGTTACCAAGAGAATCCTTTAAAATGAAGAAGGTACTTATGAGGTATTCTCTTGAGCATATACAAATAAGGAGGATTCATTTTAGAGATGCATCAAAATAGAAGGTAAAATGGAGGGGTTGTAGTGCCAGTTACAACAAATGGCGACACACTGGGCAAATCCTTGGATCTCTGCAAAATGATGTCCATACATAAATTTATTAGGGATGAAAGTCCATCACACAAAATCATAATGGAGAAAAGATAGGTCCCATGAATTGCATATTGAAAAGACCAAGGTGATTCAAAGAGGGGTGAGACTTGTTCAAATTTAACAAATTGCTTTCAAATTTATATCAAACTTTATGGTAAATGGATGAAATGAAGATGTAAGTAGTAATGTAGAAACAAAACATCAAGAATGTTGAAAATACAAGTTGTAATGCATTTCTATGGTATTTCTTCGTTTCCAGTGAGAGTCCATTGCCCCGACGGAGTCACCCCAATCTCACAAGCCTTGCTCCACTACTAGTGAGCGTCCATAGCCCCAACGAAGATACTTTCATGTCCCATGTGATATGGAAAGCCTTTCTGCAATATTTTACCTTTTATAGTATTGATTCTCTTTTATTTAGAGATACAGGTGGATGGGGGGATTCCAGTTAACCCTTAAAAGGCACTAGGGATGACACTTGTGACGTGAGATCTGCTAACTTGATTATAGATGAGAAAACTTCCATATTCACGATTCCTAACATACTACAAACATTTCATCTAGACCATTTCATTTAGCTCTTGTAACATAGAAATCCGTTGTTCAATGTAGTGTCTTGGATCTTCATTTTCTCAGTGTCTCTTCGTATTGACAAGCTATGTTCCTCCACCAGATCTTGAATTGTGATAGTGCATAAAGGGCTTGCATGTCTGGGGAGAAAAGTAGAATTGACATCATATTACATAGATGTTTAGGTTGCCTGCACCAGATGTGCTACGTTTAAGCATGTGACTTGCTTCAGGGTGCGAGAACTCCAAAATCACAAGGGTAGTCATCAAGAAGAACTAAGGAAAAACTTGTAATCAAGCAGATCAATAAAAAACAAACTAACTAAAGAAACAAAATCAAAAGAAAAAAAGCCATAAACATGTTTTATTTATGTACAAGTGACCAGTAGCCTAATGGATAAATGATATAATGCTTTAGGACTTGGTCATTTACAGGGAGAGAATTACAAAAGTACCTTGGCCAATCTTTTCTTTGATAAGGTAGGGACCAAGCCAAATCTATTGAAATTTATAATGTTTCCATTTATCTTCATGTGGCTTGTCCCATTTCAGGACTAGGTCCCCAACTTGGAATTCCTTCTCACCCAGTGATTTCTTATCAAACCAACGTTTTACTATTTGTTGGTGAGCCTCAAACTTGGTTTTGGTCTGATCCAGGGGATCAAAATATGCTCAAAAATAAAATTTCTCGGAACTGCTTCAAAACAGACTCGTGCTTAGGCCTTGTCCTCACGATCCCAATGCAACTTGAATGGGTTCAAATGAACTTCGTGTAAGTGAGATATCGTGTTCTGTCCTCTTTTCCAAACAGACAAAATTTTGTTGATTGTACAATCTGTATAGTGTTGACATGTCATGTCCGTACTGTTAATGTGGCATGTCCATATTGCTAATGTGGCATATGTTGTACTGGACATGTGGAAGGTGACCATAATGACATGTGGCAAAGGATGATGTGGCAAGTGATGATGTGGAAGAGGTCGACGTGCCAGATGATTGGCATGTGAGTTGGACCTATCAGATTGCGACACGTGGCATTTAGGTGGACCAATTTTATGGTGCCATGTGGCCCAGAAATGGGCTGCCACATGGCACACCCTCCAATGCATAAAATTTTGTTATGTTCACGGGGGTCAAACCCGCGACCTCTGGGGATAGGTGGCAAAGTCTTAGTAGGGGTCGGGCTACCAGCCCACCCACACAATGGTTCTTACCCCTTATGCTTGTGGTTAATATTATAATTTGCACAAAGGTTCATTCGGGTGCCAAAAGGGTCGAGGCTAAGCCCCAACCATTTTTCTTACCCTTTTCCATAAGAACTTACCACAAACACTAGCACATGAACTTCCAAATGTTAAAGCCACAGACACATGTCATCACCACACTCAACCACATGCGCGGGTTAGTTCAACGGACCCGAATTTAACGCCTAGGACCCGAACACATAGAGCTCATGTGACCAACACCTCCGCTCTAGGGGTGATTTTAAGAACCCCCCCTAAATTTATATGTATAATAAATGGGTGAATCCCCATGATACATAGGAAAAATTGAAGGTTATTTTATCAATAATATAAAATGTATATATAATTTTTTGGCGAATCTTTTAGTCAATTATACAATCTTGTAAAATATTGGCGAATCTTTCACTGAATTATAAAATCTTGTAAAATATTGGCGAATCTTTCAATAAATTATAAAACCTTGTAAAGTCTTAAGGGATCCTCCAACGACCTCACCTAAAGCCTCAATTTCCTAACCTGATTGACAGACCTTGCCTTGCATTGACATACCTTGCCTTGAAATGAAATTCCTTGCATTGACATGCCTTGCCTTGACATTCTATGTCTTGCCTTTCCTTGGCATGCCATGCCTTGCCTTGACAAGCCATGCCTTGCCTTGAAAAGCCATGCCTTTCCTTGACATGTCTTGCCTTGCACTTCAATACTAAACCTTGCAAATCAATGAGTACCATGTTCTCTACGCAAGAGCTATTGGAAGTCTGATGTATGCTATGGTCTATACTAAACCAGACATTGCCCATGTAGTGGGATTTTTGAGCATGCATATGTCAAAACTCGACAAGGAACGTTGGAAAACTATAAAGAGGGTTTTCAAATATCTACAGGGCACTTCTATTATGCAATATGATATCAAGGGAGACCTGGACCTCATAGAGAGGTTGATATACAGGGCATTGTTAATGCAGAATGGGCTGGAGATCTAGACCATAGAAATCTACAAGTGGTTATGTTTTTAACATATTTGGTGGAGCAATCAGTTGGATGAGTAAGAGACAAGGTGTAGTTTCATTTTCAACTACAGAAACTAAGTATATGGAAGCCACTCATGGAAGTAAGGAATTTCTATGGTTGCAAAGATTGTGTTCGAGTATTGGTTTTGTTCAGAAATCACTAATAATAGGTTGTGACAGCTCAAGTGCAATTTTTCTTACAAAGAACCCTACTTATCATTCCAAAATAAAGCATATTGATGTGCAATGGCATTTTGTTAGAGACATGGTTGAATACAAAAAATTATTGTTGGAAAAGGCTGACACCTTAAAGAACATTGTAGATTCATTGACAAACACTGTTAGTATTGAAAATTTATCTTGGTGTAGAGAATCAATGGGCATTGTTTCCCCTAGCAACTAATTAAATAAAATCCTTCTCCTTGCCCCCATTTTTGCATAGAATACAACGAGTGGGAGGATGTGGGACATGTGTTGTACTCTTTGCAGATAGACTCAATCTCATCCCAAAGCGAAGGTGGTCTGTTTTGGTCTATATTGTTCTTTTTCGGCCAGTATTTTTTCAGTCCGTTGTAAACTAATGACAGTTAAGGAATCAGAGTTGTAATCAAATCCAGGTTAACACAATAGGGTTTTGGATGATATGGAATACATAAATATTGTATTGTAAACAATGAAGTTAAATAATGAGAGAGAGATAGGAGTGTCTCTCAGTTAGGCATGTTTTCCCGATTAATTGTTTCCAGAATAAATATTTGTGTACTGAGTGTGTGCCATTGTTATTTCATGTGTTTTAGATTATGTTATCATTTCTTTTCTTGCACAATTTTATCAAACTCTTCAATCCCTTCATGCAAACAAACTTGTTGGTATATAGCAAACAAAGGCTAGATGTTAGTTAAAAGTTTTACCCATTGCTCCTAAGTGATTCTCCTTCAACAATGGAGTATAACAGAAGATCCATTCTAGCCTTATTGTGCCATGTGCAGCTTTGATTGTTGCTATTTAGAGGGATGGGGTGTCGAATTATATAGATGCATCCAGTTGTGTAGGGAATCTACACACAACATGCATGTTTCAGATTTAAAAAGGAACAACTCCCAATGCATGGAGGCACTTTGCATGAAGATTTTTCTATTCCTGGAAAGCACGGTTCTCATTGTAGTTAAGTTGCATTACATGTGGAGGTTGTTCTATCTTTAGGAGGGAACATAACCCCATATTATATAGGTGCATCAAAGAGAGATATTCTCGCACGCATGCATGTATTTTCCTCTTTTGGAGTTGGGCACACTTCAGTAGGTATGCAAACTCATGCATGAGGATGCATTAGGGTTAGTGTTTTAACTTCTGCAAGGAGGTGCATCACATGGGTAGATAGGTTTTATTGTAACCTCTCTTTTCTTGGTTTATAAGAGAAAGAGAGGGTGGTTCATTGATACACAAAATTTAAGAGTTAGATAATCCAAGCTTTGAGAATATTGCTCTTGTAATTCTTCTTTTTGAGTAATAGAGTTGTGTGATTTAGGAACATAAACATGTTTGCTGTCATACTTTCCAGAGTGTTGAATTATGCAGATTTAGTATCTTTTTTTCTGTTGTTCTGATTTTATTTTAGTATGCAGTGTCCGTACTCTTGAAGATTCCATACAGAATCCAGATCTTAAGGATAGACAGATTCGTATTTTTGATAGGAAGTTGAGTAATTTATAGGTTTCTAGTTGTAGAGTTTATTCTATGAGTGAAAATCTGTGTAGCTCGAATAGGATTAACATAAGGCCTCCATATGCAATGGAAAAAGAAAAGGAACTCATGTATATCTTTTAAGAATGCAGCTTTGTCAAATCCTTATGGAAAGGAATGCAGTTATGTTGGATCCTTATGCAATGAGTCAGGACATTTATCTGCATTTCTCCTCTCTATTGTTTTCTCTCCAACCAGGATCAGCTCTTTTGACTTACTCATATTTGTGTTCCTCAACTGCTCGGCTCTTCTAGGTAATATACCTAGACTAGCAACCATATCTTGCTCCAATCCATTCAATATAAATCTGTGTTTGAAGGTAGTAAATGTGATTGGGGGAGTATGGTCTTCCATAAGTTGTTGCATGTATTAACAATTCAGATCATTGTTAAAAACCATGTTAAATTAAAATTGCAGATTATGTGGCTCTATCAAATATG
Organism: Picea engelmannii; assembly: GCA_009831015.1. NCBI lineage: Eukaryota > Viridiplantae > Streptophyta > Pinopsida > Pinales > Pinaceae > Picea > Picea engelmannii. The sequence continues at coordinate 262,816 of ML784622.1, read as the reverse complement.
ATGTCTCCCATTGCATGGCTTCACAAAAGGGAGCAAAGCCTCTTATTGTACTGAACATATCGTTTTCATCATTTTGTAATATAAGACAATTTTTCCCAGAGAGAGAGAGATGTAACCTCTAGAGGATGGGAAAATATGAACCTTGTGGGAAAAATTGGAACATGAGAAAAATTATCCTCCAATTTTAAAGTTTCTTAAAACAAGTAAAGGGAGATATTACCAATAAAAAAAAGACATTTGAAGTTTGAACTCAGAGATATCATTATCAATCAAGGTCACAGAGTAAAAGAAATCCATTTTGTAAATTCTTATCTGAACTCAGAGATATCATTATCAGTAAAGTTCACAGAGTAAAAGAAAGCCATTTTGTAGATTCTTATATAGTTTCATAATTAGAAATGAAATAAGAAGTCAGCATCAAGCCACAACTGTTGCAATAAGAGAAATCGTCAAAGAAAATCCCTCTCATTCAAATCAATCGTCTTTAAATGAAAACTAAAAGCAATAAAAACTCCATAGGGAAGAATATTAAGAACTTTTCATATGCAAGCACCTCATACATCATGTTGTCAATGTACATACATAATTTTACTGATTTTTCCATAACAGTGGACCTATAGACATTAAAAACTCATCCCTTAAGGGCTTCAACACATGGTATCTTGATCAAGGAAGAGGTCCATTAAGGATTTTAAATCACCATAAATATTAGATCTTCCTAAAGGGCAAGACATGACTCAAGAAATTATTATAATCATGAAATATTCTATATACTAATAAACATGATACTCCTTCATTGGGATATTCTTTAGCTGTATTGGGAAGAAAAGCATTGGTGATGAGCGGGGAGAGAGACAGAGATGGAGATCTTGTTATCACTCAGTAATTTATCACGTTGAAGGAGAAATGGATAGAGGTAACTCTTTTACCATGTTTACATATTATAACTCTTTTACATGCCAAATTACAACCTTTTGGTTTGACCAAAACTGAAAAAATTCAAAGTTTTGCCAAATACATAGAAGCGTAGCGACCACCACATATGGGTCATGCCAGTTCAGGGTTGTTTTTGGCCAACTTTTAGGAGTCCATTTTGAATTCTGGAGACTAGGTCAATTATCCCCACGTGTCTACTTTCTAATGAGCCATCAAACTTGAGAAAATACCCATGGGAACGCCTACAAAATCTGAATTTTCCAACCTTACTCAGAAGGGTCGCATTGTGGGTCACACTACATAGAAGGGTCGCACATAAGGGTATCACTACTTAGAAGGGCCGCATTGCTCCCAAATGCAAAAAAAAACCTCTTTTTTTACAGATTTTTCTCCTTTTGAGTTTGCAGGATGGTGGCAAGGAGCTCTTGAGATATCTAAGAGTGCAAATGATTTAAAAAATAACACATCTTACCCTATTATACTTGGTGAAAAACTACAAATTTAAGAAGCTTTTTCCTTTTACACTTTTGATGATACAAGTGATGAATAAAAGGGGATTGATCAGAGTTAATGGTGCTTCTATAGAGTGAATGTGATATTGATATGATATGAAGCATTCAAAGTTAGATTCATTATAAAATTTGAAGTATCCTGCCCCCAGGCCTTTTCAATGATAGGTTGGCGACTTGCAGGATACTTGGCAGGACCAAAGCACTTTGTTTCAACTTGTGCCAGAATCCAGAGTGAGGTTTGTTGGATTACTGAACATCATACATTCATCTTCAATAAATTTATGACATACCAGTTGAACTCATTTTAGAATGCCTTCCTATTTTAACCACTCCCTTAATCTTCATTTCCTCATTTAGGGTCCTGACCATATACTGCTTTATTATAAAATTACATTCTTCATGTACATTTAGGAACTGTTGACTATAGGCTTTTGTTGGAATGTCCTTGGTACTTATAGACCGCATCAGGTGCTAGCAATATCTCTCAGAAAGCAGGGGTTGGTGCTATGGGCTTGGGATATGCTGGTAGTGAACCAATGTCTACCATGGTCAAAGTATATAAGGAGAGAAAAGACTTCTTAGTCCAAATATTGAAAGCCTTCGAGGGTGTTAAATTATCAGTGCCTCAGGTATGCTTCGTTTTGCTTGAACACATGTCCTAGATTATGCACCCATCTGGTGAAATATTTTATTTTCTTATCACTTGTAAGAGTAACTTTGAAATGTTTTACTAAATTAGTTTCTTTTGGTGAAGGGTGTCTTTTATTTATTTCTCGATTTTAGTTCTTACTATGGAATTGAAGTGGAAGGGTTCGGTGCTATCGATTGCTCGGAAGCTCTCTGTCATTTTTTCCTAGAGAAGGCACAAGTATGTCTAATTTTCAATAGATACTTTTTATTTTCTTTTCATTATAGTGCAGAGACCATTCAGAGTTGATACAATTATCTAGTATCATTTCACTCATTTTTACATGGCTAGGAGTTGGGGAAAACATAGTGTTGTCTGAAATTTATATAACTTGCAATTTTAGTATTCTCACTACTATTGTCTATTATTTATTAGGTGGATGATGTGTTGAAGCTTGTCATAAATGCATGTTTCCCTTGTCCCAGGAGACACCTTTGGCAATGATGACTACATTCGTATTTCATATGTTGCATCCCTTGACACGCTTAAAACAACCATAAACAATATAGAGAAGTCCCTATTGCTTCTGCGCCCTCTTGCTGCAGAATCTAAGTCAAGCTAACTACTATGTAATATTTAGTGATTCTGAAGGGAAATAATGTTTCACATTCTTGGAATTATATTCTCACCGTATATCTTGAAATGGCCTAAGTGGCCAGACTTTCTCTATAAAGAATACTGTAAAAAATGTCCAAGTTTAGGTAGAAGTTGAATTGAATATTTCAGCCTTCTCAAGGTGTCAAAAATTTGTTATTGTTGTTATATGTATTCATTTTAGAAATGTTTATAGTAAAAGTCAGTTTCTTGATTTGGTGAGTAAAGGTCCAGTCAGGACCTAGGCTTCTAACCTCCTGTTTGAGATGATTGTGTAAGCAATTCTATTAATGTCGCTTTTATTGTGAGATAACAAGTTGTTGATTGCTATGCCCATTTTCTACAATGATTGATGCAACTTTAGCTTTGATATATAATGCATATTAAATATTTCTATCCTAAAATGAAGGAGAAGACAAAATGCAGAGAGAACCAAACCAATTCTCTCCATATAAAGCTTTAGTGGACAACTAAAAAGAAAATAACAAGGTCACAACAAAACATTTTATCATGTATAGGTAGACTACTATATTGTGTGAGCTTTCTGCATACTGTGACATTAAAAGCATAGGGGCACCAGACCTGGACTCAAATGATGAACATTTCTAAGTCACCATAGCTAGGAGGGTTTACTACCAGAGGCCGAACAAAGATAAAGAGCAGAATAGTCAGAATAATAATTAGTAACCCAAATTAAATCATGTCCAAACAAAACATGAGTTAATAAATGCAAAAATGAAACCCAGTAAAGCAACTCTGAAACAAGGATACTTTCTATGGTTCCATGTATATTTCATGATCCTCAAAGACAAGTTTGGGACTTAACCAGAAATCACATTTTACTTCATCTTTAGCAAGGTAAGACAAGTTTGGGATTTAACTAGAAATTGTTGTTTACTTCATGTTCACCAAAGCAAGACAAGTTTGGGACTTAATCATAAATCACTTTTTACTTCATGTTCACCAAGGCAAGACAAGTTTGGGACTTAATCAGAAATCAATTTTTACTTCGTGTTCACCAAGGCAAGGTTGGGGATTTACTAGAATTGTTCTGATTGGCTGAGAGTTATGCTGACGAGATTTAGCTGAGCACTTACATCAGCATTGTATTCAAATAAACTGGATTCAACTAACATGCTTTTAGCATTTTTTGACAGAAGTTTAAGTACCTTACTATTGGCCATTGATGTCCTTGAGACATCCTTAATGACCTGAGATAAACCGAGGGATCCCTAGTTGTCCCATGGAAGGATAGATTCTTCCAAGAGCCCCATTGGCCCACAATTTAAATATAAAATGGAAAAAAGATAAGGTTTGGCTTGCAACTTAAATTTTTTTACTGCAACCTGTTGGGTGCAAGAGAACAGGGTAACCTTATGATCTAGATACTTTCACTAGCTTCAACAAAATGGATGTATTTCAGTGAATTCTTACATCAAATTTTTGTCCTACACAGAAAATTAAAAGACTTAAAAATTCGTTATCAACCCTCCAAACTCTTGTCATTCCTTTTTCACTGCCCCTTAAATTTTGATCGTAGTCCCCAACTATATCGAAGCATGTCCCTATGTCCGTCCATTCTTGAACCTTGGTGAGCATATAGGATGTTCCACCATTACATGAGATTAAATTTACTTAGGATAGACTCTAGTCTTTTAGAGTAGTTGTAAAATTTCCTTCATTCCCTGTTCCACCATGAGTTGTTTTGAAATTTGAATAATATCACAAATTTATTGCAATCATAGTAATGGACCTCTCACTTGATAAATGTATGCAATAGATCCATTGATCTTTTGTTCACAATGAAGGTGTAACATGATACTAGTTGTTACAAAATAGTGTTTTCAAGGTCTAAAGAATGAGAGCTCACTTGGCTATATTGATTGCTTAGAAAATCCATGCAATTTGAATTCCCTCATTGTGAGTCTCATGTAATCAAATAATTTAAAGGTGTTAATTTTTTCTAAAGCTATATAATTAAGAATATCATTGATACATGACTTAATCTATGAATCCATAACACTATCTTATGATTTTCATTTGTGCCTTGTTAAGACTTTCAAAGAACCATGAACTAACTGTCAAGTTACAAAACAAAGCATTGTTCTAATTTTACCAGTATGATTCATAATTCTTTGCTATGAGGAAACACACTGAGATGAAAGAACAAGTAAATACCTATCAAGACGAACAAAAAACCTGGTAATTATTCACCTCTAAAGCCTTGCACGACACCTTTCGAGCGGGTTGGGATAACCGTAACAAATTCTAATTTATGTTGCTCTGAACAGGCGGCTCCACTAGTGGCTCATGAACCAGACAAGTAACAAAGCTCTGATTTTTAACCCAATTCATATATAGGAAGATCCCATACAATTTATACCAGGTGGGAGGGCCAAAATGCTCTCAGAAATCCCCTTGTTCTTTGGAAATCAGGCAAAGGGAAGATTGTAGCTACCTAGTGCCCATACCACAAAATCGAGGCGAATTAAACCATAAACTCTAATTTTACCAAATGGCATGGCGAAGAAGCTATCAGAAATTCCCATACTTCTAGAAATTTGGCTAATGGAAGCTTGTCCTCCAAATTTCAGGGGTGAAATATAATTTTTTTTCCTATATCCCTCCTATAAACACGGGCTAACCTTGTACGTGATTTTTTCCCTAAAATAAATTACGAGATAATGATACAACTTTAAAAAAATCACTCTAATACAAAAAATTCGCCCAATAAAAAATTGGAGGCCCTTTAATTTGGCCCATGAGCAAAATTTTGCCCCTAAAATCATCTATGCTCTTCCCTTGGGGGCACTAATCGTGCTAACTGTTCAACATAATGCCCAATTTTGTGGAATGCATATGTGTGCTAGGTTTAGGCACGGGAAATGCCCAAAATCCAAGTTTAGTCAGTTTGGATGTGTTTTGGCGAGCAGAGACAACAAAGAATTGGGAAAAACTTCCAGGGAGTGATTCCAACTAAGTTTTTGGCCAAACCAGTTGCAGGAAGAGCCCAAGTAGGGGTTTTGGACGTTCTGGAGCCATTGAAGCCATCAATTTATCATTCTGACCATTGTAAAGCACTGATTTTGACACTTTGAGAATTAATGAAAATGATCTATTGGATATTGGACCAGGAGATGTAGCCCAAGAGAGGGGTGAAATCCTTTATCATTTTGTTGTGTTAATGTGTGTATTTTGATGGTTGTTTATGACTATTTATGTTGCTCATGATTAAGTAAAAAAATCATTAATATTTATGTGTTTGTAACTTGAACCTATTGCCCAAGCACATACCATTTCACTTGCAATTTTAAAGAGATTCAAGCCTTGTCATTTTCAAATCAAGTTGGTATCAGAGCATAGGTTTTTGAAGGTTTGATTGTTTGAAAGTGTTTGTTTTTTGATGCTTACAAGGTTTAAGCTCACAAGAGGATAAGGTGAACCTTTAGAGCCAAGTTCTCAACTGTCAAGAAGGAGAACTACACAATTACCTCAAGCTTCAAGGAGATATTCACCAAGTATGGCTCATGAGGAGAGTCATGAAACTCTTACTTCAGAGGATGAAACTTTCAGAAAAGATTTCTATGATATGATAGAGATGGTGAAAGTTTTATTTGAAGAAAGAAATGCAAGATTTCAAGGTGAAATCTCAAACCCTCCAAAGGGTAATGGAGATAGTGGTGATACAAATCCAAAGGGAAATGGAGGGAATGGTGATACTCCACCTCCTTCACCTTCATCTTCCACCTCTTCTACCATTTCACAACCACCTCCAAATTCTCCAAAAGAACATGGTAAAATTTCTCTACAAACTCCTTTTCTTAATCTTGATATTAAGTTTGAATTTCCTATGTACAATGGACAAGTAAATGCTGATAAATTGGATAACTAGATTTATCAGGTTGAAGTGTATTGTAGTATACAAAATATCAAAGATGATGAAACTAATATTCAACTTGCTTCTCTAAGATTGGAAACTGAAGCACTCATTTGGTGGGAAGCCAAAACTCAAGAGGACATGAAGAAACATGGTAAAGTGTTATCCTCTTGGAATGATTTAATTTTTGCACTTAAAAGACAATTTTATCCATTAGCATACATGCAGAAAGCTATTATGGATTGGCAAAACTTTAGACAAGCTAAAGGGAAAAGTGTTCAAATGTACACTCAATAATTTAGAATAAGATATTTGATTTTGGGTATAGATTTATCTTCTCAAGAAACTTTACTCGAATATATTGGAGGATTGCATAGCTACTTGAGGCACACAATACTTATGTTTAACCCTACAAGTCTAAATGAAGTTTGTGTACAGGAAACTCATTTGGAAGCAAGAGGGAGGAATGAACCTAAAGAGGGAAACAAAAAACCTTTTGTTCATGGAGACAAAGGAAATAAGAAGTTCAAGGGAAATGGAAGAAATAATGCTTCAGTCAAGAAAGAGGGAGAGAAACTCACATATAAATATTGTTCAAAGGATGGCCATGATGAAGACCATTGTTGGAAACTTCATCCTGAAAAGAGACCCAAAAATTTCAGCCATAAGGGGAAACAAAATACTACTGCAATTGTACAACATGATTTAGGTTATGATTCGGGCGATGAAACAAAGATTACAACCATGGGTTTTCAAGGTAAGAATTCTATTGCAAGTACTATTTCTTCAAGTAGTAGTAGCCTCAATGAAACTCAACATGAAAAAAAAAAGAATAGAGCTTTTCCACATAAGGGTGATTTGAAAGCATACCTAGATAGATACTCTTTTTGATATTGGATCTCAAGAAAACCTCATATATGAATACACTATCAAGAAACTAAAATTGGAAACTACTCCACATCCTAAACCATACCCTATAGGATGGATATGTGACAATGCCAAATTGCATGTGACAAGAAGGTGTAAACTTAGATTTTCCATCACTGCAAATTTTATAGATGAGGTAGAGCTTGATGTTATTCCTTTGGATATATGTGGTATTGTTTTGGGAAGCCCATACTTATATGATAGGAGAGCCATATTTCATCGTCATGAGAACAAGTATCATTTGTTTAAAAATGGATTTGAGTACATTGTTAGAGCACATACAAAGAAGTTGAATTTGCCACTTATAAATGTTGGACAAATGAAGATATTAGTCAATTCTAGTAAGAATTTTTTCCTCTTGATGATCAAACCCAAAGACAATGTTGAAAAAGAAGTTTTCCAAGGTTGTGATTCAAAGTTGAAATCTAATTTATATGAGGTTGTTAACCAATATGTTGAGATGTTTCAGGAACCAAAATGATTCCCTCCAAAAAGGGATATCCAACATGAGATACAATTGCAACAAGATTGTCCTCTTCCAAACATTGGTATATAAAAGATGTTAGTCATGGAGAATGCTGAAATTAAAAAACAAATAAAAGAGTTGCTTGACAAAGGGGTCATCATTCCAAGCACATCGCCATGTGGATCACCAATTGTTTTAGTGCCAAAGAAATATGGTACATGTTGTTGATATTATGGTAGTTGTGGGAGGTATTTACCTCCACGTGTAAACCTGACGAGAATAGAATACTCCGGAAAGCAAGAAGAAACCCTAATGAGTTGGCTAATAAACTTAGAAGACATGTCGACTCAAAAGGATAATTTATATTAGGTTATTATCCTCCAAGAGAAGAAGTCATCAAGAAGAATTAATATATATTGAACAGACAGATACCCAAAATGAGAAGTCGGCCCAGGCAGTTAGCCAGAATTAGTATAAACACAGGAGGCTAGTTCTCATTCTGGCAAGCAGTCTCAGAATTGCAGAGCAGCAACTTGTGCACACTGTAGTGCCCAGTCTTATGCACAGGTTTGAGGAGAGTTGTCATTGCAGTTGTTGCAACTAGCAGATCACGTTTGTCTTAGACTATCTCTTGGTTAGGGTTTGGACTATCTGATCAGCTCTTGTTGGTGCGCTATCCTTGGGGAAAGGTGTGCTACCCTTTGTTTGGCTATCTAGCCTAGGGTTTACTTTCAGAGTGATTCTCTGTCAAGGTTAAGGTGCTTGGAGGGTGGCTTCGACCTATGGTTGGGTGACAATAGTGATATTATCAATGGTAAAACAAGCACATTCATTCATATTCTAACAGGTTATGGGCCCACACCTCCTTCATTCAGTCTAACCGCTGGAAGGAAACATAGTCGTGAGGATATTAATGTCGTTGAAGAACTGTAGCTAGGGTTTCTAGCAGGAGCAGTCACCATAGCATTGTCGCTAGGGTTACTAGCAGGTGCAGTTGTAGAAACCCTAATCCTCTTGTTGAGGCACCTTAAGTGAAGGGATTGACCTAATCTCCAGATAGATCAGTGCACCCTAGCCTAGCGCATATCTTGGTACTCTCAACAAGCTAAGACGTGAAGTTTCAGTTTTTGGTCAAAATCTAGGGTTGACCAAGTCAAAACAGCCATGACTTACTCTATGAAATCAGAGAACAAGTTAGATAGAGCTTATAACTTTAGAGCATGGAAGACAAGGATTTACCTCATCCTTTCCAAGAATAAATTGTTGGATATCGTGAAACTAGAGTTTGAAGAAGGAAAAGAGAAGGAACCGCAACACGTTGCAGCTATGGAGAAATTCAAAGATGGTGACATCAATTCCATGAGTATCATAGTGGCCTCTATCAAAGACCACTTGATACCCTACATCTCCCATATTGACTCATCGAAGAAGATGTATGATTCCCTAACAAACCTCCTCTCAGTCAAAAACATTGGACAAGTAATGAGTCTGAAGAATGATCTTTTTGACATGAAGATGAATGATGATGACAACATAACATCATAATTTGTGTGAATATCTCAGTTAAGAGATCAACTACAAGCTATTGAAGAGATCATTTCAGAGAAGGAATTGGTAAACATAGTACTCAATGGTCTTGCCAAGACATGGGATGCATTTGCCGCAAGCATGAACACAAGGAAGGAGTATCCTACATTTGAATAAATTTGGACTTGTTGTGTTCAAGAAGAATCCAGGATCAGTGAAAAAGATAAACCCCAAAAGAATTACGATGATCAAGCCTTCACAACAAGATTCAAGAATTTCAGGAACAAAAGGAAGTTTGGTTCAAGGAGGAAGCCAAATAAAGAGAAAGACATTTCAGAAGTACAATGCTTCAACTGTCAAAAGTATGGTCACTACAAGAATCATTGTCTCGAGATAAAGAAAAGGAAGGAGAAACACGAAGCATCAGTTGCCGAAGAAAAGGAACCCACAAAGAAGACTAAGAAAGATGAAAGAGACTTCTTCTTCTGAAGGTAACAATACTCTTCTTATTTCTTGTACATATCTTGTTTGCATCATCTCTGTACATATCTTGTATATCTATCTCCTGGAAGGTAATGTGTTCCAAGAAGAACTATACCTACGGAAGAAAAACAAGATAAGGATTGATATCATTAGATAATACATGAAAGGATGAAATACATCAAACAAATCTTGTGGAAGCTATTACAAGATAAGCTGAAATTAGAATCAATCTTGAAGAAACCTAGAAGAAAGAAGTTAACAATCAAGAGAAAATTGGAGAAAGACTCATGGTGCTTTGCGGAAGACAATAAGGATGCAGACGAAAACGTGGACTCTCCTAGATGGAGGGAGTCGATTATATATCACCATAAAGAAGAGTATGTATTCATACATGAAGCAAGGATTAGGAGGGAGCTAATCCTACGATCCATTGAAGATGATGAAGTATATATCCATCGTAGCAAACATGAAAAGTAGTACGTGTTCAATTCGACCTTAGAAGAAGTCTTCTTCGAAGAGAAGCCTTAAAGTATCCATGGTTCTCTATTCACTACCATGATCCTATGATGAAAGGAAAAAGTGGAATCTTTAGGGCATGGAATCTATAAGAAACTCCATGGACCCAAGAGCTAAAGAAAAACATGAAGAAGAACATGAAGATTCCAAGAAAGAAAGAGAAGCAAGAACAACTAGTCATTGTATAGAGAATCACAAGATTACCAGCTTGATATGAACTCACTAAAATAAATCAAGAAGAGGAAATGAAAGTCGTGATGAAGAATAGTGTATGGAAGACTTACGAATGAAAGCATTACGAGATCTAGAACTAGAGGTTCTCCCAGATGTAGGGAGAATACTATGATGATTACTTGTTCCAGTAAACCAAACATATCTCTACATGAGTCATTATATCATTCGCAACATACATGAGTTGGAATTCTACATTAGATAAATGCAAAGTTTGTTCTCTAGAGCAATTGAACAAAGAGCGTATGAAGAGAAACCTCAAGACTTTGAGGCATACCAGAAAGAGACCCTTGTATGCAGATGGACAAAGATAACTTGGTGGAGAACCTCCATTGCACAACAAAAGTGTGGTGAAGATTTTTCTATAACATAGATATTGTATCAAGATGATTACTCAGTGGATCATATCTCATGATGACAGAAGAAGTTCCACATGGATATGTTCCAGTGTTCTAAACGATGATATACTTTATTGATCAGAGCTACATGAAGCCTTCAGAGAAAAACTAGTGTTCCAGACCGAAGTACATTTGAAATCAAGCATCACATTATCCGTGATGAAGTCTAGAAAGGAGAAAGTGGTTCTCCAATACATATCTCCACAGACGAGAAGATAAGCAGACATTTTGGAAAATCTTCTATCCAAGATGAAAGAGTTTGCGTACTCAAGATGGAGCTCGTGGAGATGACTTCCTTATTGAAAAAGGAAGAGATGACTCCTAGGTTGGGAGGGAGCACTGATATGTATTGATTTATGGACAATCATTTTTCATTTTGAAGAATGGTCCATGATGAGCAGTTTCCTTTCCTGTTCGAAAAGTGGATTGAGATTTCTGACAGACAACAATTTCCCATTGTGGTTAACATGGGAAATGATCCAGATTGTTGATGTACCATAGACAATGACTTCCCATAGTGGTTAACATGGGGAGTGGTCTACGAAAAAATCTCTTCTTGAGGGTTACTCAAGAAGACTGGCCCGTCTCGCCGGACAACGATTTCTCATTGTGGTTAACATGAGGAATGGTCCATTTTGGAGGTTGGTACAGGACAATCTTTTCCTCTTGTGGTTAACAGGGGAAATGGTCAGGACAGTCATTCCTTAGGGTGTATTCATTATCTCCAGGTTGCACCTTGTTTAGTGCTGGAGGAATGGCCCAGGGTGGGGAATGGTCCAGGCTCAGCAATCAGGGACAGGGATTCCTTAGGGCAGATTCATTCTCTCCAAGTTATACTTTGTTTAGTGTCAGAGGAATGGCCCAGGGTGGGGAATGGTCCAGGCTCAGAAATCAGGATAGTTATTCTTCCTTGATTGAGAAGAATAGTCCAGATAGCTCATCATTGATGTCTTACCTTTTGAGGGCAGATGCTCTTCTAAGATCTCACAGATGTGAGTGTAAGAATGGCCCATATGATTCAGTTTATATCATAACATTCTTTCTGTGCAGGTTGATATCATATCATTGTTATGAATATTGTATGACAGTAGATATATACTACTGTGGTGGATGTGTTCCACTGTTTGATCAAGTACTTGTGTGTTACTTGGTGTGGTAGTGTACCATTGGATTGTAGTTATGTACTACTATGGATAGACACAGTTGTGTTCTATTTTATTCCGATTTCCTTTGAAGACTATCAACAGTTTGGTAAATGATTATCAGCCAGATGGATTATTAAATGACATAAATTTACCAGATGGAAAATGGTTCAGAACATCTACTCTTCTAGGACGTATGTCCATATTAGAAGAATGTCTCTTGTATCACTTTGCGGTGTGAGTGACTTATCCAACATCATGTCTAATTACTCAGATAAAGTATGCTTTCGAGAGATGATGCAGCTGATGACACTGATGGTGATGATGATGCTCATGATCTAGTCATGAGATAGTCTAGACAACAATGTTGATGCTACCGGGTGAATGGTATATTTTGTGCTCAAGACCATTACCTGTAATACCTCCCTAGTTAGGAGGGAGTGTTGATATTATGGTATTCGCGGGAGGTATTTACCTCCACGTGTAAACCTAACGAGAATAAAATACTTTGGAAATCAAGAAGAAACCCTAATGAGTTGGATAATAACCCTAGAAGACATGTCGGCTCAAGAGGATAATTTATATTCGGTTATTAGCCTCCAAGAGAAGAAGTTGGTCAGAAGAATTAATATATACTGAACAGACAAATACCCAGAATGAGAAGTTGGCCCATGTGTAAGTTTAAACCTGCGAAGTAAAGCAATGCATATAGATTCTTAAGCAATACAGAAATTAATCAATGGCTCATACACATAGTACACAGAGATTTTATACCGAAAACCCTCAACCGGGAAAACCTTTCTTATTTTCATTATATTGAATTTCACCATTCACCATACAATATATACAATGTTTTTAGGTATTCTATAGATACCAAAACCCTAATCCCTTAATCCAAGATTAATTTACAAATCCGCTAAAAATAACAAAATCCGCTAAAAATAGCAAAAACCGCCCAAAAAAAAAATTGGGGCGTTGCCTCGAACGCTGCGCGTAACTAGGGGGGGGCATACATGCCCCCCTCCCTGGGACCCCCCTAGGAAAGTGCCCGGTGCACACGACATACCTCTAGGTGAAGGGATCATCAAACATAGTTGTCGTATCTGACGCACCCACACACACACACATGCAAAGAATATAACACATACCCAACACCAGGAAGTTAGCCAGAATTAGTATAAATATAGGAGGCCAGTTCTCATTTTGGCAGGCAGTTTTAGAATTGCAGAGTAGTAACCTGTGTGCACTTCAGTGCCCAGTCTTGTGCGCAGGTTTGAGGAGAGCTTCCATTGCAGATGTTGTAGCTAGCATATCACATTTGTCTTGGACTATCTCTTGGTTAGGGTTTGGACTATCTGATCAGCCCTTGTTGGTGTGCTATCCTTGGGGAAAGGTGCACTACCCTTTGTTTGGCTATCTAGCCTAGGGTTTGCTTCCAGAGTGATTCTTTGTCAAGGTTAAGGTGCTCAGAGGGTGGCTTCGACCTATGGTTGGGTGACAATAGTGATATTGTCAATGGTAAAACGAGCACATTCATTCATATTCTAACACATGTCACATGTGTGTATATTTCAGGGCCTTGAACAAGATTACGGTAAAAAATCATTATCCTGTTCCTAGAATTGATGATTTGCTTGATCAATTGAAAGATGCTAAGTATTTTACTAAATTGGATTTGAGAAGTGGATATCATTAGATTAGGATTGTTGAAGGAGACACTTGGAATACAACTTTCAAAACAAATCAAGGTTTGTTTGAGTGGATGGTAATGCCATTTGGACTTTGTAATGCTCCTGCTACATTCATGAGAGTCATGAATGATGTTTTAAGGCCTTTTCTTGATGATTGTGTGATTGTATACTTGGATGACATTTTTGTATATAGAAAATCTCGTGAAGATCATGTTATGCATGTAAATAAAGTTTTGGATGTCTTAAAGAAAGAAAATTTGTTTTTGAAGATGTCTAAATGTGAGTTTGGAAAGACCTCACTTGCTTACTTGGGACATATTGTTGGAGGAGGAGAACTGAAAATTGATCCTTCCAAGGTCAAAGTCATTTTGGATTGGCCAAATCCCAACAATGTGACAGAGGTAAGAATCTTTTTGGGAGCAAACCAATATTGGAGAAAGTTTATTGCTAACTTCTCTTCAATTGCAGCTCCATTACATGCAGTGACAAGCATCAAGAAAGTTTTCCAATGCGGAGGCAAGCAATAAAAATCATTTGATGCATTGAAGGAGAAGATTAGTTCAACTCTAGTTCTTTCACTTCCAAATTTGAGACAGCCATTTGAGATCCAAACAGATGCAAGAAATTATGCAATGGGATCAGTCTTGTTACAACATGGTAAGCCCATTTGTTTTCATTCTGAAACTTTTAATGGTGTTGTGATTAACTATCCTAATTATGATAAGGAGTTGTATGCATTGGTGCAAAGTGTGAAAAAATGGAAACATTATTTGTTGGGAAAATAAACTATCATTCACATAGATCATCAACCATTGAAATACTTGCAATCACAAACAAAGCTACAACAAGCAAGAAACTTCAGAGGGATGAGTTTTCTACAACAATTCCACTTGTTTATAAGGTATAAAAAAATGAATTTATAACAAAGTTGTTGATATGCTTCTAGGCCTATTGTTAGTGCTTTAGTTATTCTTAATAATAATGATGAATCCCCATTTTGGCATCCTTTTTGTTCCCTATATCCTAAAATACATTTGAATTTTGCCTTCTTTTTAATATTTTCCACATACTTATCTCTATAAAGTCCTACCTTTATCACAGGTATTACCATTGCCACATAATCATCTTAATTTTTGTTCATAAATTAGAATTAGAATGAACTTTAGAAGATATTTGAATTATTAAATGTGTGTGGCTTTCAATAACATTAACTCTGGCTATGGAATGCAAGGTTCCAGTTTCATACGAAGATGTGTATTGATGCAAGGCAGTTTATGGAGATATATAGAGAGGGTGTTTTAAGAAGATATATTTCCAATTGACAGCACAACATCCATGTTCCATTTTTGCATATACATACCAACACCTACAACAGTACGAAATACCTTGAATGGACAACTGACATGTAGGCAAGTGGTGGGGTTGATGATTATTTTGATTGGGCGCCAGAAGGAGATCAACGCAAAGGCTACATAACCGTGAGGAGTGAATAAGATGCTCAACATCTTTACTTCATCGCACATGATGAAATCTAAATAAGAAACAAATGTAACAGTCCACCAAGTGCATACGAAGATTGAAGCCCTCATTGGATCATGCATCCGAGAATTGAGAATCCATTTGGTTAGCGCATTTAGTGGATGAATTAGGCATCTATTTATTTTAACAATTTTCCTAGAATATAGGAAATTGACGCTCTGTATATAGAGCTATTTTTAGCCAAGCATTTTTGTATATATATGTGTGCTCACTTGAGCAAAGACGATTACTGTGTGATACGTATTAAGCACCGAGCTGAGTGAATACTGTCTTGAATTTCTAAATTTCTGATATATATATATATATATATATATTCTACTGTGCGTGATCATTCTCTGTTGATAATTTAGTGAAGTGTGAATACGGGAGTACTGTGAGCAACGACCCACTCATAGGTACAGTCCATATTATTTCCTTTATGTTTATATCTTTTGCTGCTGGTTAAATTTATGTATGCTAGTTATATATATATATATATATATATATATATATATATATATATATATATATATCTGCTGATCAGATTTACGTAGGATTGCTATTTTCTGCAATTTTATAGTTTGTTGAGGAATGGTTATATGCTGCATAATGGCCCCTGGACATTGCTGAATAATGACAATCAAAGACTATTAGGATTAATAGATTTCAACCAGCATCTAAAACAAGATCTGTTGTTTATCCTAAACACCTCATGGTTAAATCTGGGTATGTATAAATGAAGCTGGGTATGTATAAGAACCTACCATTTTAATAATTTTGGCATCACTCACAGGGCTAAGGATGGGGACCATTAAGTACTACGTTTACTCTTGTTGTAGTAGCATCATAATTTCTGAGTTTCATAGATCTTAGTATTTCCTTTTGTTAGGTATGCATATTTGCTACAGAATCACAATGCTTATGAATCTCAGTTAGGTGAATATTCAAGGATTAAGTTTATGACATTTCAAAGAACTTAGTCTCCAGAAATACCACCACAAGATTGACGGATCAGGGTATTGTGACTTATTTCTTTCACAATCGTAGTTATAGTATGTTATTTCTCTTTTCTATGTAAACTGCACAGAGTGCCTTGTAAGCACACAATGAGCCTCGGGTTGACAAATGAATGAAAGAGCGTAATCTAGTATTAAACAATTAAGAGTTATATTTTTACCTCATCACATAATTCTACCATGCATGAGATCTATGTTGAACAAACTGCTTTAGATGTTGATTTTAAAGAGGTTTATGCAACTTTGTGTCATTCTAACCAAGTTGAGGAATTGGATTAGCATGTGAATGATAAGCTTTTGTATCATCTTGTCAAGCTATGTATTACACAAGGTGAAAGAGTCAACATCATAAGGGGATGACAGAGGCTAATTTGCAAAGGTATTTTTATTGGCCTAAAATGAATGAAAGTGTTTCAAGATATGTAAGAGGATGTTCTTTATGTGCTACAAGAAAGCCTAGAAATATAAATTTGGGTTTGTATACTCCACTTCTGGTTCCTTCTCGTCCTTGGGAAATCATTTCCATGGACTTTGTAGGAGGTCTACCTATGTCTAAAAATAATCATGATTATCTTTATGTTGTGGTTGACCTTTTCAACAAAATGTGTATTTTGATGCCTTGTAAGAAGCAAGTTACAGCTGAACAAACGACAAAAATGTTCTTTCAACATGTTTGGGTACATTTTGGGTTGCCTAAATCCATTATTTCTTATCAAGATTCTCGATTTATTGGGAGATTTTGGTCAAGTTTATGGGAACTCATGGACACGAAGTTGTAAAAGAGCACAATGTTTCATCCACAAACTGATGGTTAAACAGAAGTGATTAATAGAATAGTAGTGCATCTTCTTCATGGTTATTGCAACAAGCATAATAAGCTTTGGGATGAGAACCTACACTACATTCAACATGTTTACAACTGGGCTAAGCACTCTTCGACTCAAACATCTCCATTCTTTATTACACTCTTGACTGCAAGAATTTCAGGATGTTTCTTAAACCCATCCATTTTACTGTAAGAACTGATTTAAAACATATGAAAGGGATGCTTACTAATCAAAGGTTACTTGAACAGGGGAACAACAGAGTTCTGCGATGGAGTCTTTGGCTAGATGGTTATGATTTTGATATTCAATACAAGCCTGGTAAAGAAAATTGCATTGCAGATCTACTAACTAGAGAAGCCGCACCTACAACAAACAAAAATAAGACAATCAAATGGCTTCATCCTCCCTGAGCTCCATGGTTATGGAAGCTCCACCAGGATCCAAATGGGTCTTGGTCTGTAAAAAATGTACATATTGTTTCTGCTTTGATTGTTTAGCCTGCCATATAAAGAACAGTCCAGCTAGTCTACGTATTTTATAATTCTGGATTGATAAATATAATGGTTATGAATCATTTGGGAGATATTTCAGAGAAAATAGATATTTATTCAGAGGAACAATGACTGGTGGACCACATCAAGGAAAATTCTACATTAGCCTCTACTCTCCTAACCTATCATATGAAGATTACTGTAAAATATTACATCAAATCAAATATGATGGCTGTTGCTGGATAACATTTGAATGTGATTTGTTCAAATATTATTACTATTCTTGGTCAGGTTGGCTGTACCTATTGTTTTGGAAATACTGTCCGAGGGATGCAGATTTCTTCAACAAGACAGATAAAGTAGCCTTCAAAATTTGGTTTCATGCTGAAGTTTGTGAAGCTGCTCAACATGAAGCATGGTTTGTTTTCAGTCTATCTTATATGAGAAGTGAACTCCACTATGTGCCGACAGAACCTTATCAACCTCCTTTCTATAAAGTTACCAGTACTTATTATGGTAATTTATGTGTTCCTGAAAATGAATTAATTCCAGCAATGCAAGGATCACCTTTCTATAGGTGCTTCAGTGGACTTCCTCCCTTCTCGTCAGATCACAACTCACCTCCGTCCAGTCACGAGTTTAATAGTGATTTCTCTTTCGACTCTATAGAAGAATTTAATATTCAGAATATGCTAGAAGTGTGATGGACCCAGTAGTCCGTATTTGTAATAATGAAGAATCATTTGTTCATGTCTATCGGGCCAACAGTGGTGCCCCGACGGTTCGTGGGTTCCGTAAACTCCACAGTGTAAAGATTAGGAATATTTGCTTTAGTCTATGTCATTCTAAAAAAGTTATGATGGGTCCCCATATGGACGAGCCTCCAAGGGACGAGATAACAGCTGTAGTCCATAGTTGCCCCATCTATCTCTTCAAAGAATCTTTTGTAACTGGCAGTTGCCCGTAGCTCATTACCGGGAACCTGCTTAGAGATGTATAAATAAGTGCCTCCTCTCCTCATTCTAGGCATCCAGGAATTGAGTCGAGAGAGTCTAAGTAAGTTTTTAGAGTCGAGCAGTGTGTATCCTCTTTGCTTCTCTTGCCTTCGGGATCCAAAGTTAGCAAATGAAAAACACTGATCTCAAGTGTAATATCAGTATATTAAGTGTATTGGAACTGGCGTATGCCTGAAGTTCCTGCTTCTGATATCTATGATATATCTATCTTTCAGTTTAATGCTACTACATTAATCAGGTATTGTTCTGTAAATGTGCCTATTTCCCTTGGCCAGTCTGTGTATCAGATTCCCTTAATCCAACAAGCTGATATTGATTGGGGTCTCACACATGGATATGAATATATTCACATTGGGTTAATTCAGTTTGGTATAAACCCTCTTGTTCGTCCCGGCCTGGATACCTCTGTCCTTACCTGTATAATAGATTCCTGTCATAATACCTTTCAGGATGCCTTGATCTTTGGTTTTCAAGCCCCTTTACATAATGGACCTGTCTGGTCCTCTGCTTTGCCACGATACGAGGTCTCCCTCCGCGATCCTTATATTAATTCATTGTTACAAGCCTATGTACAGTTTGCAGGCTTTAACATGGCCGAAGGATCAAAGATCGCCCAGTTACATTCTTCCATCTGTCTGCGTTTTGTTTCCACAACCATGCCTACCTTGAATCCCAAATTACTCAAACGTGCTACCTCTGAAAGCGTGGTGGTTGGCCCTGGAAACGTCTCTCCACTAACTCTTGGTTTTTGCCAATTAACAGAAATAGAAGAGTGGTCTGCAGAATATGAACCCATCTCTGCAAAAATACAACCCCCTATGCTAAAGGAACTATCTGTCTCTATGAATACTGGAGGTAAACGAGTTCTAAAGCTAGGGAGAACACAAAGTCAGAGAATACAAGATCTTGATCGACAATTCTCTAATCTATCTACAGGTACTTCAAGATCTGATTCTGCTAGACATACTCATGTACATTCTCCTCCCAGAAACCCTGTATATAAACCTGTTTCTGGTAGATCTAAGCTTGATGATCATTTATTACATCATACTCAAGGTTCAAAAAATTGTTATTACTGTAAAAGAAAGTTCCCTACCCAAGAACCTTGTTCTTCTGATTCTCTTAAAGCTTATCCCGTTGTTCCTCAGAATTTCAGAACCTATCAGAGCAAAGTTGATCATCATGGTCAACATCCAGATTGCCCTGAGTGTCAAGAACTAGTTGTCCCTTCAATTAAGATGTTTGACTCTCCTCTGCCTAGGAGTGGAAAAGAAAAAAGGACAGAACTACCATATAGACATTTAGGTCCAGGGAATCACATTCCCAAATTCCAAAATGATATGGTAGCAGACCTTGATTTCATAAAATACAGGAAATCAGATGCAGATCCTCCACAGGATATTATAAGACTGCAAAATTACTCTAACTATTAGTCTGTGTGCCTTGCACAAAATCTTGATGACATAGCTCAAGATGTTATTAAAACTCAGAGACATCTGAATGGTCTACATTTAGATATTGATGGTCTAGGGCAGAGTCATGAAGATATGAAGCTACAACTACAGACTATTTTAGAAAAGTTGGAAGTAATTGAGAAAGCAGTAAATAATCTGAAATTTTCTTATCAGGAAGAATCTCAACCTGCTTCTCCTGTTTTAATTCCTGAAACTTCTGATGCAACATTTTCTTTCTTTGGTCCCTCTCCTTCTTCTACTGACCAAAAATTCTTAACATTGAAGCAATTGGCTTCCAGTTTGGCTAACCCTTCTCTTGTGAGAATAGCTGAAGTCTCCCAACTAGCTATCCAAAAGCTTGAGTTAGTTAAATCTCAAATATCTACACTTGAAACTCAAGTAAATGATTCCAAAATAGCCAGTGTAGAACATCAGTTATCTCTTGTTCATATTTCCTCTCCTGATTCATTTGTTAACAATCTTTCAATAAAAGCCATGGAAGGTGAGACAAAGCCTACTGAAGAAAAACCCGAGTCTTCAGGAACTGCTAATTACCAGTCTGCCTGGGAAAAATGGTGTAATAGTAAATATGATGGATCCAAGAAAGCCCCGATGAATATTGATGGACAAACCTCCAGTCTCCATCAAACATGTTGATACTGCCCCTGTTTCATATTTTGACTATAAAAGTAAAACTGAAATAGAAAATACAATCCAACAGTGGCATGCATGGGCTAGAACACAAAAGTTATTACATAAGGATAAAGTAACTTGGAGTGATCTTGCTCTAAGGATTACTTGGGGATTTGTCAGTAATTTAAATTTTTGGTGGGAGAGAATAACTCCTAGAAGCAAGCTTAGGATACTTGAGCATGAGAAACCTGTAGATGAGCTTGTTAAGGCCGTTGTGCATGAATTCTATGGAGACATAAAGGTAAATATGAGTCATTATGCTGACCTGTTCATGAACCAAAGACTCTGCCATATCTCTGAATTACAAAAATATTTCTGTACTATGCAATCCCTCCTCTATAAAGTCCCAGATCCTAGTAATGCTGCATATTTACGAAAATATTTATCTTCCATGCCGAGTAAAGTTCCTGATCTAGTCCGCGAAAGACTAGAAGACTTAGAAATTGCTATCGAAACTCTATCTCTTGCCGGTTTACAAGAGCAGATTATTACTGCTCTGTAACATGAATGTATGAAAAAGAAGACAAGCAAATCCTTAAAGAAACATTTAGGATTTGATTCTTCAGTTTGTGAAGTTTTCAATGAAACTTCTAGTTTTGGATGTTTTAATCAGAAGAAACATAAGAAGGTCTCTAAAAAAGACTGTAACTGTTCCCGTCCTAGGAAATTCTCCAAAACCACTTCCCGACAATTTCCTATGCGGAAACGAAAAGTTTTATTTAAAAGAAGACCACAACACCATAGAGCCAAGTCTTCCTCATGTTTTATATGTACGAAGCCTGGCCACTGGGCGTCTCAGTGTCCTCTGCGGTCGAAGACCAAAGTCCAAACAAAAATCATGGATTTATTTATCACTACATATGATCCAACTGAATGGGACTTAGTCTCTCACCGTTCAGAAGGTGAATATTTCTCTGTCACAGATGACAGTGATTCTGACAATGACTCCCTTCCTTCTTCTGATTCTGACGGTTCTTTACCACTTGAAGAACTCAATTTCTTAGATATCAAAATGATGTATTCTTTTGTTGATCTTAATTCTCTCCTTGTACAGCGCTCATCCCTTGCGTCTAAACTCTCAGCCCTCACTCCTGGTCGGTTTCCCTTATATGATCACTATTCCTCCCAATTAGAGTGTCTTAATGAGAAGATCCAAGCTCTCCAACAGTCAAGCGTGGTGACTATTCAACATTATACACCCACTGATGCCGAGTTTGTTACTACTCCTGCTCCACCTCCTGTTAGGCAACTTTCTAGAACAATTTCTCAACAGGAGACAAGAGGTAAAGCTCTAAGTCTTTCTCCAAATATAGAAGAACAATCTCTTGAAAGTACTATCTTCCATTTGGAAGAAGAGATAAGAGAGAAAGAGAATCAGGAAAAAGATGTTCGGATATTGCAAAAGAGACTAAGCAAGTCAATACCCTGGAACTATAAAATGACACAAGCAGTCCAGATCATAAAGCAAAAACTCCATAACTTACCCAAGCTACATCTTCCAGATTTATCTCTCCATTTAATTTTAGAAACTGATGCCTCTACTGAAACATGGGCAGCAGTCCTTTTACAAAAGAATGGTCCAAAGCTGGAAGAAGTATGTATCTATACTTCTGGATGTTTTTCTGATGTTGAGTCAAGATATCCCTCTTCTCACAAGGAAATTCTTGCAGTCAAGAATGCAATAAAGAAATTCAGAATGTTTCTTAAACCCATCCATTTTACTGTAAGAACTGATTTAAAACATATGAAAGGGATTATTACTAATCAAAGGTTACTTGAATAGGGGAACAACAGAGTTTTGTGATGTAAAGGGGCTTGAAAACCAGAGATCAAGGCATCCTGAAAGGTATTATGACGGGAATCTATTATACAGGTAAGGACAGAGGTATCCAGGCCAGGACGAACAAGAGGGTTTATACCAAACTGAATTAACCCAATGTAAATATATTCATATCCATGTGTGAGACCCCAGTCAATATCATCTTGTTGGATTAAGGGAATCTGATACACGGACTGGCCAAGGGAAATAGGCACATTTACAGAACAATACCTGATTAATGTAGTAGCTTTAAACTGAAAGATAGATATATCATAGATATCAGAAGTAGGAACTTCAAGCATACGCCAGTTGGGATCTGGCTCATATTCCTGAGCTAACAGACGAACATTATATAGGGGTTTATTATTATACTGGCTGAGTAACTTCGTATACCATTTACTAGGGTGATACTTAGCAAGCTGACAGATCATGAGATGAAGAGTCCTTCTGTGAAGTCATTATGAACTACTGCTACTTCTGGCAAGAATCCTTCAAATGTTGTAGGTAAGCAAAAGATAAAATGGTAAGTTCAACTTACAATGTGTCTAAGACACTGGCAACAACAAATGGCCTTCTGCGGCACCAAAACGTTGATTAATGCTTATGTATCCTCCGACAACCACCTTCAGCTGAACACGTCACTTTAGCTGAAATTTGCACATCTCACAACCAGATTTTCCAGACACAAGGCTCACTCATAATAACAAGACTTCAAAACTCTGATTTTATTAATCTGTCAATCTTCATTACAGTACATCATGCAGGAGGCATGGATTACATACAGACTAGCGAGATATATTTGCATAGAAAAGCAGGGCATTCAGACTTGTATCCTTTAGAAGGATTATAGCCAGGCTCCTGACACACTGCTCAGGCAAATACTACCTCAAACTTCAAGACAGATATGGCTCTGATACCAATATACTTAATATACTGATATTACACTTGATATTAGTGTTTTTCATTTGCTAGCTCAGGATCCCGAAGGCAAGAGAAGCAAAGAGGATACACATTGCTCGACTCTAAAAACTTACTTAGACTCTCTCGACTCAATTCCCAGATGCCCGGAATGAGGAGAGGAGGCAATTATTTATACATCTCTAAGCAGGTTCCCGGTAATGAGCTACGGGCAACTGCCAGTTACAAAAGATTCTTTGAAGAGATAGATGGGGCAGCTGTGGACTACAACTGTTATCTCGTCCCTTGGAGGCTCGGCCATATGGGGACCCATCATACCTTTTCTAGAATGACATAGAATAAAGAAAATATTCCTAATCTTTACACTGTGGAGTTTACGGAACCCACGAACCGTCGGAGCACCACTGTCAGCCCGATAGACATGAACAAATGATTCTTCATTATTACAAATACGGACTACTGGGTCCATCACGCTTCTAGCATATTATGAATATTAAATTCTGCTACAGATTCGAAAGAGAAATCACTATTATACTCATGATTGGACGGAGGTGAGCTGTGATCTGACGAGAAGGGAGGAAGTCCACTGAAGCACCTATAGAAAGGTGATCCTTGCATTGCTGGAATTAATTCATTTTCAGGAACACATAAATTACCATAATAAGTACTGGTAACTTTATAGCAA
>ML784622.1:198401-228176 GCA_009831015.1 Picea engelmannii | reverse complement strand
GCAATCCCTCCTCTATAAAGTCCCAGATCCTAGTAATGCTGCATATTTACGAAAATATTTATCTTCCATGCCGAGTAAAGTTCCTGATCTAGTCCGCGAAAGACTAGAAGACTTAGAAATTGATATCGAAACTCTATCTCTTGTCGGTTTACAAGAGCATATTATTACTGCTCTGCAACATGAATGTATGAGAAAGAAGACAACCAAATACTTAAAGAAACATTTAGGATTTGATTCTTCTGTTTGTGAAGTTTTCAATGAAACTTCTAGTTTTGGATGTTTTAATCAGAAGAAACATAAGAAGGTCTCTAAAAAAGACTGTAACTGTTCCCATCCTAGGAAATTCTCCAAAACCACTTCCCGACAATTTCCTATGCGGAAACGAAAAGTTTTCTTTAAAAGAAGACCACAACACCATAGAGCCAAGTCTTCCTCATGTTTTATATGTACGAAGCTTGGCCACTGGGCGTCTCAGTGTCCTCTAAGGTCGAAGACCAAAGTCCAAACAAAAATCATGGATTTATTTATCACTACATATGATCCAACTGAATGGGACTTAGTCTCTCACCGTTCAGAAGGTGAATATTTCTCTGTCACAGATGACAGTGATTCTGAAAATGACTCCCTTCCTTCCTCTGATTCTGACAGTTCTTTACCACTTGAAGAACTCAATTTCTTAGATATCAAAATGATGTCTTCTTTTGTTGATCTTAATTCTCTCCTTGTACAACGCTCATCCCTTGCGTCTAAACTCTCAGCCCTCACTCCTGGTCAGTTTCCCTTATATGATCACTATTCCTCCCAATTAGAGCGTTTTAATGAGCAGATCCAAGCTCTCCAGCAGCCAAGCGTGGTGACTATTCAGCATTATACACCCACTG
Organism: Picea engelmannii; assembly: GCA_009831015.1. Classification (NCBI taxonomy): domain Eukaryota; kingdom Viridiplantae; phylum Streptophyta; class Pinopsida; order Pinales; family Pinaceae; genus Picea; species Picea engelmannii. Next base: position 227,295 of record ML784622.1, on the reverse strand, counting down.
ATGCCGAGTTTGTTACTACTCCTGCTCCACCTCCTGTTAGGAAACTTTCCAGAACAATTACTCAACAGGAGCCAAGAGGTAAAGCTCTAAGTCTTTCTCCAAATATAGAAGAACAATCTCTAGAAAGTACTATCTTCCATTTGGAAGAAGAGATAAGAGAGAAAGAGAATCAGGCAAAAGATGTTCGGATATCGCAAAAGAGACTAAGAAAGTCAATACCCTGGAACTATAAAATGACACAAGCAGTCCAGATCATAAAGCAAAAACTCGAGAACTTACCCAAGCTACATCTTCCAGATTTATCTCTCCATTTAATTTTAGAAACTGATGCCTCTACTGAAACATGGGCAGCAATCCTTTTACAAAAGAATGGTCCAAAGCTGGAAGAAGTATGTATCTATACTTCTGGATGTTTTTCTGATGTTTAGTCAAGATATCCCTCTTCTCACAAGGAAATGCTTGCAGTCAAGAATGGAATAAAGAAATTCAGGATGTTTCTTAAACCCATCCATTTTACTGTAAGAACTAATTTAAAACATATGGAAGGGATGCTTACTAATCAAAGGTTGCTTGAACAGGGGAACAACAGAGTTCTGCGATGGATTCTTTGGCTAGATGGTTATGATTTTGATATTCAATACAAGCCTGGTAAAGAAAATTGCATTGCAGATCTACTAACTAGAGAATCCGGACCTACAAAAGACAAAGATAAGACAATCAAATGTCTTCATCCTCCCTGAGCTCCATGGTTATGGAAGCTCCACCAGGATTCAAATGGGTCTTGGTCTGTAAAAACTGTACATATTGTTTCTGCTTTGATTGTTTAGCCTGCCATATAAAGAACAGTCCAGCTAGTCTACGTATTTTAGAATTCTGGATTGATAAATATAATGGTTATGAATCATTTGGGAGATATTTCAGAGAAAATAGAGATTTATTAAGAGGAATAATGACTGGTGGACCACATCAAGGACAATTCTACATTAGCCTCTACTCTCCTAACCTATCATATGAAGATTACTGTAAAATATTACATCAAATCAAATATGATGGTTGTTGTTGGATAACATTTGAATGTGATTTGTTCAAAGATTATTACTATTCTTGGTCAGGTTGGCTGTACCTATTGTTTTGGAAATATTGTCCGAGGGATGCAGATTTCTTCAACAAGACAGATAAAGAAGCCTTCAAAATTTGGTTTCATGACGAAGTCTGTGAAGCTGCTCAACATGAAGCATGGTTTGTTTTCAGTCTATCTTATATGAGCAGTGAAATCCACTATGTGCCGACAGAACCTTATCAACCTCCTTGCTATAAAGTTACCAGTACTTATTATGGTAATTTATGTGTTCCTGAAAATGAATTAATTCCAACAATGCAAGGATCACCTTTATATAGGTGCTTCAGTGGACTTCCTCCCTTCTCGTCAGATCACAGCTCACCTCCGTCGAGTCATGAGTATAATAGTGATTTCTCTTTCTACTCTGTAGAAGAATTTAATATTCAGAATATGCTAGAAGCGTGATGGACCCAGTAGTCCGTATTTGTAATAATGAAGAATCATTTGTTCATGTCTATCGGGCCGACAGTGGTGCCCCGACGGTTCGTGGGTTCTGTAAACTCCACAGTGTAAAGATTAGGAATATTTTCTTTAGTCTATGTCATTCTAGAAAAGGTATGATGGGTCCCCATATAGCGGAGCCTCCAAGGGATGAGATAACAACTGTAGTCCACAGCTGCCCCATCTATCTCTTCAAAGAATCTTTTGTAACTGGCAGTTGCCCGTAGCTCATTACCGGGAACCTGCTTAGAGATGTATAAATAAGTGCCTCCTCTCCTCATTCTAGGCATCTGGGAATTGAGTCGAGAGAGTCTAAGTAAGTTTTTAGAGTCAAGCAGTGTGTATCCTCTTTGCTTCTCTTGCCTTCGGGATCCTGAGTTAGCAAATGAAAAACATTGATCTCAAGTGTAATATCAGTATATTAAGTATATTAGTAACAGTCGCCCGTATTTGGTTATTTACCAAAATATCATTTAGATTTTATCTTTTGGAAATACATTTCTATTGATGGTCAATATGACATTGATAGGGAAAATAAGTTCGTTGAACAAATTTAGTTGGTGCATCAAATGGTACAAGAACAATTGGAAAAGAGACAAGCCAGGTACAATACAAGACATGAAAAGAATCATGTTGATCACAGTTTCCAAGTTGGAGATGAAGTTTGGATTTACATTAGCAAAGAGAGGCTTAAAGGAGAAGGTAAAAAATTGAAACCAATTAGATATGGACCTTTCAATATTCTTGAAAAGATTGGTAACAATGCCTTTTGTTTGGATTTGCCTCCTTATATGCAAATGTATGCAGTTGTCAATGTTGAAAATTTGAGATTGTATGAGCCTCCTTTGATTGATGATCAAGGAGAGCATGTTTAGATTCCTTCTATAGACGATTTATTGTGAGAATATCTTTCAGAACTGCATGAAGACACAATCCTTGACAGGAGGATGAGAACTTCAAAACGAGGGAATGTGGAATACCTTCGAGTTGGTCTTAAAGGAACAAATCCAAGCAAGGCCAAGTGGATTGAGGTTGGAAAGGTGAGGGAACTATACTCTCATCTTCAGATAGACTGAAAGTAGTATTTTGTAGATCCAAAAGCTTCCCAATGTGGAGGAGTGATCCAGGGGATCAAAATATGCTCAAAAATAAAAGTGCTCATAATTGCTTCAAAATAGAATCGTACATAGGCCTCGTACTCATGATCTCAACGCAACTTGAACGAGTTCAAACGTACATCGTATGAGTGATATATCACGTTTTGTCCTCTTTGCCAAACAAACAAAATTTTGATGATTGTATAGTCCGTATAGTGCTGACGTGGCATGTTCGTACTGTTGATGTGGCATGTCCATACTGCTGACATGGTAGAGATCATACTGGACATATGGAAGGTGACCATACTAACACGTGACAGAGGTTGACGTGGTAGGTTACTTGCATGTGAGTTGGAACTATTAGATTGCGACACATGGAATTTAGGTGGACCAATGTTATGGTGCCATGTGTCCCAGACATGGGCTACCATGTGGCACCCCCTTCAATGCATAAAAGTTTGTTGTGTTCGCGGGGGTTGAATCCATGACCTCTGGGGATAGGTGGAAAAGTCTTGGAAGGGGCCAGGCTACCAGCCCGCCCACACAGTGGTTCTTACCCCTTATGCTTGTAGTTAATATTTGAATTTGCACAAAGGTTCATTCGGGTTCCAAAAGGGTCGGGGCTAAGTCTCATCCCTTGGACTTACCCTTTTCCATAAGACCTTACCGCAAACACTAGCGCGTGAACTTCCAAACATTTAATCCACAGACACATGTCATCACCACACTCAACCACATGCGTGGGTTAGTTCAATGAACCTGACTTTAGTGCCTAGGACTCGAACACATGGAGCTCATGCGACCAACACCTCTGTCCTTGGGGGCGCTAATCACATTAATTGTTCGAAATAATGCTTGATTTTGCAGAATGCGTGTGTGTGCTGGTTTTAGGCACGAGAAACACCCAGAAGCCAGGTTCAGTCAGTTTGGGTGCATTTTGGCGAGTAGAGACAACAAAGAATTGGGAGAAACTTCCAAGGAGTGATTCCAACTCAGTTTTTGGCCAAACAAGGTGCAGGAAGAGCCCAACTAGGGTTTTTTGGACATTCTGGAGCCATTGAAGCCATCCATTTCTCATTATGATCATTGTAAATCATTTATTTTGACACTTTGATCATGAATTAAAATGATCCATTGGAAGTTGGACCAGAAGATGTAGCCCAAGAGAGGGGTGAACTCCTTTATCATTTTGTTGTGTTAATGTGTGTATTTTGATGGTTGTTTATGAATGCTTATGCTGCTCATGATTAAGTAAAAAACTCATTAATATTTATGTGTTTGTAACTTGATCCTATTACCCAAGCACATACCATTTCACTTGCAATTTTAAAGAGATTCAAGCCTTGTCATTTTCAGAGCATGGTCTTATCACGAATTTCCTCTAAGTTCAACAAGTTATTGATACGACTTTGAATGACAGGGAATTCTCTGTCTCTAGATTGTTGTGTAAGTTGAAGGGAAGGTAGGTAAATGTTCGAGGGCAACACGACTTCTTTCCCATAAATGATAAAGTAAGGTGAGGTTCTGATGGAAGCTTTGGGAGTCACATGATCTGCCTAGAGAGAATTTTGTAATGCATTATGCCAATTTCTATGGTGATCAACCATGGTTCTTTTAAGGATACATATGATGATTTTGTTTGTGGATTCTGCCAATCCATTTCCTTGGGGGTAGTAATTGGATGAATACTTTAAAATAATTCCCTTTTCTAGTGCATACTTAGATAATTTCAAAGATGAAAAGTAAGTAGCACGATCAAATACTAAATATTTAGGAATACCAAACCTCATGATAATGTGTTGCACAAAAAAATTAATTACTACTTCCTCGTTCACTTTTACTAAAGGTATTTCTTCAATCCAATGTGTGAAATAATCAGTTGTGGTCAGAATATGCCTGTGTTGTTTGGATGAATGAGGATTTATCTCACCAGTGATATTTAGGCCCCACTGCTCCAAGGGTTCTTACTGCTATAGGTTGGAGAGGAAAAGAAACTCTATGTTCCCTTCCCGTGAATTTTTGACATGCTTCGTAGCTTCTCGAGTATGCGTGAGCATCTTTGAAGAGAGTGTGTAAGTAGTATCCTTCTCTCGACACCTTGTGAGTTGTAGTGTCTCCTGAGAAATGACCACCAACTGGTCCATCGTGCATATCTCTCAGGACTTTATCAACATATTTCCTTTTGAGGCATCTAAGTAACACTCCAACATAATTATTTCTGAACAAGATTCCATGTAATAATTGATACTGTAAGATTTCAGCCACAACACTCTTTTTTTCTTAGCATTGAGATGGTTCGGAGTAGTGTCATGCTGCAAATAATATTTAAGATCATTGTAACATGATCCTTTGATAGCTGGAACATATGGAACATGTTGAGTATACATTATCGATTCATCTTTCCATCTATATTCTTCTTGTTCTTCAGTGTTAGCTCACTGTGTCACTAATTTACACAATCCTTGACCTTTCACAATATTGGTTGATTTGAATTCGAGGTCATACTCTTGTAGAGTTGTCATCCAATTCCCTCATATTTCACCCAATTCCTTTTGAACGAACATGGATATCACTTTTGGGTGTGGGACGATGACTTTAGTGTGATATTTTAAGATATAAGGTATGAACTGCTTGATTGCTTTATGGACAAGAAAATCTTGTTTTTCCATTGGACGATAATTCAATTCAATGCCTTGTAACCCAGTGCTCATAAAAGCGACATGGTATTCATCTCCTTGTTCATCCTTTTGTGTGAGCACTGCTGCTAGATAATGATCGGATGTGAATGTATATAGTAGGAAATCTTTTGAAAAATTAGGACTCCAAAGAGATGGTGCATTGGCTATAGTGGTTTTAATATTTTCAAATGATCCCTTCTCCAATGGTTTAAATTTGAATTGCATGTCCTTTTTAATCATCTTCTATAAAGGTTTCACAATTTCGACAAAATCCGGAACAAATCTTCTTACAAAATTTATCTTGTTGAAGAATGATTGCATGGACCTCTTGTTGTGCGACAGAGAAATTTGTAGAATGGCCTTGGGTCTCTCTGGATCCAACGATATCCCGTCTTTGGAAATAACATGTCCCAATAAAATATCTTCTGAAATAATGAATATAGTTTTCTTAGGATTAATTGAGATGCCATATTTTCCATTGGAAGATAATTTAGTTCAGTGCCTTGTAACCCAGTGCTCATAAAAGAGACATGGTATTCATCTCCTTGTTCATCCTTTTGTGTGAGCACTGCTGTTAGATAATGATCATATGTGAATGTATATAGTAGGAAATCTTTTGAAAAATTAGGACTCCGAAGAGATGGTGCATTGGCTATAGTGGTTTTAATATTTTCAAATGATCCCTTCTCCAATGGTTTCCATTTGAATTGCATGTCCTTTTTAATCATCTTCTATAAAGGTTTCACAATTTCGACAAAATCCGGAACAAATCTTCTTACAAAATTTATCTTGTTGAAGAATGATTGCATGGACCTCTTGTTGTGCGACAGATAAATTTGTAGAATGGCCTTGGTTCTCTCTGGATCCAACGATATCTCGTCTTTGGAAATAACATGTCCCAATAAAATATCTTCTGAAATAATGAATATAGTTTTCTTAGGATTAATTGAGATGCCATATTTTCTACAATGCTCGAAAATTTGTTTCAAATGTTTTGGGAGGTCCTCTCTTTTTTTAGAATAAATGATCATGTCATCAAGGTAAATCACCACACTTTGACCGATTAATCCTTTGAAAGCAATGTCCATTTCCCTTTGAAAAGTAACTCCTGCGTTCATAAGACCAAAGGGCATTCTTTTGTAAGCGTAAGTTCCCCATTTAGTTCGAAAATTGGTCTGAATCGATCTAGCTCCGCCACGAGAACCTGATTGTATCCTAAAAAACCATCTAATAGAGAGAATAGCTGAGATCCAGAGACAATTTGAAGGATTTTTTCCATTGGGGGAACTGGATAGTTATCCTTTTCGGAAGCACGATTTAGATTTTGGAAATCTATACATATTCTTATTTCTCCCGACTTTTTTATTACTGACACCATATTAGAGACCCAAGTTGAATGTATCACCTTGAAAATTATTTGGGCATCTAACAACTTATTAAGTTCCTTTTGTATTAGAGGTTTGAGAGTCAGATGTATCTTTATAAGCTTTTGCTGAAACAGATTGATCCCTTTTTTTATGGGAATTACACATTGTATAATTCGTGTGTCGTACGTCTTCAAGTCATCATATGTCTAGGAAAAAACATCTCGATGCTTCTTGAATAATTTTGTGAATGTGTATTTCTCTGAATCTGAACAACAGGTACCCAGATTAACATACTTAGGATGTTCAGATGTTCTTAGATTTACCAAGAAATGCATCATCGTGGAGCTATTTTTCTTTGGATTAGCTAGCTTCCTAAAATTAGATTGTAAGTCAAATATCTTTTCAAGAGTCAAAACGTTCTTTGGAACACAATTTGTCTTGACTTTATTACTTTCTTCTCGATAATTTTGGAACTCTTGTTGATGTATCTCATCATCGATTACTGAATTTTGGAATGTGTTCGAGCTAGTAAGAAAGTTGATAATCTGAGAATCATTGTCAAACACTCTCCAACTCGTGACATTGTCAGGTACAGATGGCCTAAACATCATTTCAATCGAAAAACCATTGTCAGAAGGCATAAACCTAGATGCTTCATTGGCCAAAATATTTGCATCTATATTTTGATTACGAGGTATAGAATGAATATTAAATGCATCAAATGAATAAATAATATTCCATACCGCTTGCTAATAGGATTTTGTATGTGGAGACAAAAAGTGAATAGCATTTCTTACCTGTTGAACAATGATCTCAGAATCACGAAACACTTTAAGGTATTTTACCTTGAGTTCAATGGCCTTTTTGTGGCCTTTCACTAAGGATTCATATTCAATAGTGTTGTTGGTGCCTTTGAATTCTAAATGACATGATATGAGCGTTTTTTCTTGGCTAGGGTCGATCAGTACACATCCTATGCCAACTCCATCCTTTGTTTTGGATCCGTCAAAGAAAATGGTCCACATGTCAGGAGTGTTAGTCAAACTAAATCCTAGGTTAGTAAGTATTGGACGTGCAACATTATGCATTTTTGGGAGGAGGCCTGATTGCAATTCTGATGGTATCTCAGAAGTCTGAGCTTTGTAACAACCATAATCAGTTTTGAAAAAATAATTCCCTAAAACAGAATGAGCAAAGCTTATGGGATCATTTTACCCTCCAATTTCATCATTGTGTGCTTCACTGTTAACTCGTCTTTGATTGGATTTTCCTTTATAAGGAATTCATAAATGAGACCAATCAATAGCGAAACAACCTTGAAGTTTGGCTGACCAATCTCTACTCAAGAGAAAACCATAATTCTTTGGTATGTCTACCACAACTATGGCTATAGTCTAATGAACCCTGGGATTGGATGACAGTTTGATTAACACATCCTTGAGTTCCCCTTTTGACTTTAACATCTATCCTATCTAACTGAATAGTCCTGGTTTTTGTTACTTTTGGAACAACATTTATTTTTTGGCAAACAGAAAAAGGCATGATGCTGGAAGAGGCACAAAAATCTGCTAAACAATTATGTACATTGAAATTAAAAATTTCGTAAGTAAGTAGAAAAGGTGGTACCTGATATTTTGAAAAAGAACCTATTCTTGTTGCGTTTATTGTTGATGTTATCTCTACTTTGTGGATTTCTTGTGTCTCATTTCCATAGGCTAAGATTTCAGCAGCAACGACAGTTTTTGTTTGAGTCTCATGGGGTTTGAAAGCATCGTGTAGAAGTTCATGTTGTTGTGGGAGAGAGAAAATATCAAACATGGAAATATTAGCTTTGATCTTCTTCATATCTTCGATTACATTATAATCTAGGGTGTGTAATTTGAATCATCCTTAGCTTGTCCAGGTTTTCCTTGGATTACCTTTTCAATATTTCCAATAGTGCTAGATGTGCTTGGTTTATCTTTATTTGCTACAATATTTTTTCTAGTTTTATTGTTAATTTTTTCTAATACTGCATTGCTTTGTTTTGGGAGAACATGAGGAGATGTTATTTTTCTAAGCGAAATGTTTTCTTATTTGGAGGACAAGGGATCAGATAGTGGACCTTTGTTGCGCAAGTTTTAACTTTTTGGGGCAGTGACTTTAACGATCTATGTATTTCCGGTAAGGATTTCTTCAATATGTTCATCGTCAGATTATACACACCAGTCTCAAAAGGGCATAACTGGTTCTGAAGGATTTTCATTACTAGTATCAGAAGGAACTTGTTCATGGATTTCATCATATAAACTCTGTTGATACAACAAATGGTTTATTACCAGCGTCATAGAATTTATCCACTGGGGGCATGTCCGTTCAAGGTGATTTTGTTGATGATAAGAGAAAAAACTATCGTTACTAAAACTATCTAGGTTGAAATCCATGTTTGGTGGTTCCGATGGTTGTGGTAGGTTGTCTGGTTTCTTAAAGAATGGGAGGAAATTTCGCAGCTTTGATGGTCCTTCGCCAACATTCTTTTTAAGGTCCACCACTTCATTCAATAACTTCTTAACCATTTTAACCACATTATCAATATCTTTGGATTCTTTGTTGGGTGGTTTAGTTAATAGTAGTGGCTTCTTCCCAGATGACTTAGTTTCCTCATAATGTGGATGTTGGTCATATGTCGATAACTCTCTTTCCATGGTCTCAGCTTCATCAAAGTTTAATCTCAATGTGTTTCTGTTAGATAATTTCACAAACATCCCTATGGATGGAGTTAAGGAAGTTGTATAATATTCAATGGCTAATGATTGAGAGAGAGCTACCTCGTGGGGAAACTTAATCAAGACATTAAGAAATCTCTGGTTAAAATCTTTTACTTTTTCCCTCTTTTCCATTATAATGGCTCCTAGTTCATTATGGAGGGATGCAGTTGTTTTCCTTTCTCCAAATTTTCTCATAAAGAGTCTTTTGAAACTATCCCAGTCTGATATAGATCCAACGAGTAGGTTGAAGTACCGAGTAGAGGCTTTTCCCGAGAAGGTGTAAGGAAATAACCTACATACTACGTCATCATGTTCGACACCTAGAAGATGTATGGCTAAAAATAAATTATTAACATGATCTTCTAGTGATCCAGGTTTGTCTGGGTCAAATTTCGATAATAGTTTATCAAAATTCCTTGGAATTTCAGGAAGTTCTCCATCCAGATTGAGATCTCCTTGGGCTCGCCATCGCGGTATAAAATCTCTATGAATCTTGTTTTCTCCCATTATTTGTTCTATGGTTATTTTCGGTTGTTCACTTTTGAATTCTTCTTCAGGTTCGACAAGGACACATGCAACTCTGCTTAAGGGTATTGGGACCTCTTGTAATGAAGTTTCAATAAGATTGTCTACAAAGTCGACATAAAATTAAGGATTTGTGTTAGGAGGTTCTACACAGGTTTCTTTTCTCCCAGGGAGTTCAAAAGTTGTAGGTAATTTTCCAAGTAATTTCGCATAAGCACGAGTAATTCTACTGGCGTCGTGAAGTTCTTCTTGAGGTAATATGTGAAACTAGGTCTCAGAATGTATTTCAGGACTACCAGAAGCACTTTTGAAATTAGCCTTCAAGTCTTCGTAAATAAATTCTTGTTCAAACTCGACTCGAGGAAACAAGGTAGGTTGTGAGTTGGGATTACTCGTTGAAGAATGATTGTGGTTATTGTTTAGTTCATGTGTATAATCCATAAAATATGGCCCTCCTTCTAGCACCAATTCCATTGAGGGGTTCTACTTCACCTGACAACAACAAGGGGTACTCCTCGATATACAGTCCCAATTAGACTACACATCATTTGGATTAGGAGTCCCATTCGGAATTTGGCTCGACTTTAATTTATTGCTAACTTTTGGTTTTCTTATTGGTTACTGTCCTGTGTATAAATGAAGTGGGTGGGTGCAATGTAGAGATGTAGATGAATACCGTGTATGTAAGGAAAACTAATCTATCACAAATCTATGCTAACCTATCATATCTAGGAGGAATGCTAACGTAATCGATGAGTTATAATGCAACCAAAACTTTAAACAACTTTAATATAGTTAGCTACATAAAAAGAGAAAGATTGGAAGCAAATAGAATACGCAAGCGTGTAACCAGATTAGTCTAGATCACAACAACATATACTTAAATAACTCACAAAACTCAATACATTAGAATATTCAAAGGAATATCAATAATTGCAGAATATCAAACATTGCATAAGAATTAGTCTACAACAAAACAAATAAATCTTACAGTCCATAGAAACAACAAATATCTTCACTTGAAATAGTTCAAAGCTTCGATCCATTTCTACATAGAATTCCTTCTATAATGTGTTGGCCCTAAGGGATTCTCAATATTCATTAACACAATATGAGTTCTCGAAAAAATTATTGGGTCTATACAATGCTTGAAAAGCCAAAAACAAATTCCTTGTTAAGGGAGTCTCTAGTCTATTTTATACAAATAGTAGTAACTCCTATTTGTCTTTTCGCCTTCTTCTTGAAGAGGCAATTACAAAACTGTCCACATTCCCTTCTCTCATGACAAGTGGAAAAAAGGATGAAACTTGAGGTAGTTACAAAAAGGACGAAAGGAAAAAACAATTGTTTGTCTTTTTCCTATGAACTTTTTCTCTGGAGATAAATTGTCCAGACTTCCAACTGGTTATATAGTGACTCAATCCTCATGTAAGATAGTTGTTCCAAAATTGCTTTGATCATGGAAATGTTATCATCCATGGCACTCATATCTTTCTCAAGTCTTTTCATATAATCTTGTATCATGGTATGGAGCTTCACCATCTGTAGCAGATGTTGATCAATGAGGTCGGTAGAGACAAAGGTTGATGCTTCAACTATTTGTCTCCTTCGACTTGTACTTTCCTGAACTGAATTCACTAACTATTCCATGACCAAATTCTTCCCAAGTTCATCTAACCTTGGGAGATGACCATTCCTTATTAATTCTTGGGCAGCTTTTTGAGTTCTTGAACAAATCCCCATTTCCTTGGTTACTTATTTGTCCACTCATTTCCCTACTTGTTGGAAATGATATAATGCATATAGGTATGTTTTCCTTGCTGATTTCGAGGGTCTATACAATTCCGGAGGTGCATCAGGATTCTCTATTATCCAAGTATCAATGTCTGCTATACCTTCTCGGATAGTGTTGTATTGTGCCAGTTGCATTTGTATCAGGTTGTTTTGTTCAATAATTGTTGTAGCCACATTTTGTAAGAGATGTAGTTTGGCATACACATCAATGATGGCACCTTCCAGATCATTCCTTACTTTTTTCATGCTAATTTTAAAATTGAGAAGACTCCTTTCATGTATCTTAACTTGTTGGAGCCTCTCTTCTAACTCTTTGATTCTCGTTTCCTTTTCCTCGTTCTATTGGCACAACCTTTGTATATTTTCCACAATTTCATCCATGAATGAAAATCATGCCCTAACTGTTCCACATAGCCTTCCCTGACATCTCCTATGATGGGAACCAGGGTCACCACTGACAAAGGATATCCTTCTATTGCTGGAACCTTTTTAACAATTTCTTGTACGATTCATACGATTTTTTTATTGTATGTGAAACTGCGTAGATCTAATATTTAGGCTAACCAAAAAGGTTCCCAAGGCCCAAGACCTAAACCTCTACTCTTTGTTTCTGCTCATGCGCATGTGGTGGGTGTTCCAGGGACATCCAATTCCATCGGGTGTGTGTCACCCTCTCTATCATCTACATTATTTTTCTACCTTTCTTCTTCAACAACTTTATCTGCTACTTCCTTTTCTGCTAATTCTGTTGCTACTCTTTTTCTTTTTCGGCAACAAATTTTGCTTCAGCCTCTGCTTTTTCTTTTTCTTCATTATCTACCCCGACTTTAGCTTTGTCAGCTTCTAACTTTTCTTTCTTTTTAGCATCATTCCTCCTCTTCAACACCATCTCTTTGTCCCTTCTCTTTTTATCTGTTGGTGCTTCTTCATCTTCTTCTGCATAACCTGAATGAGTCAAGACGGAGATGGGATAAGATCTCTCAACTTCATCTCTCTTTGCATATTTTCTGGATGCTTCTCTTGCAGCTTATTCGTCCACAATTCTTCCTTTTGGTTGACCCCACCTATTGAAGATGACCTCGTCAGAAGTCCTAGAATTTTGATGTACTCTTTATTTTTCCTAGAACTCAGTGGTGTACTCATAAGGGAGTCTCATGTTATGAAAATGCTCTTTGACGATGTTCTTGGGGTCGTGTCTCCTGAATCTTTCTTCTCCAAAATTGTAGGAGAAAAAGATATCTACTTCTGCCTGGGCTTGTTTGGTGTTTTCAAAGAATTAGTTTCCAATGAAAAGAGGCAAAGGAGGCCAAATGGATTTCTTCAATCTATCTAACATTCCTCCGACCTCGTGTATGATGGTTTAATATGCTACTTCTTGGAGCACAAGATTGTCAGGGATGAACCTAGGATGTAGATGAGTTGGTTTCATTGCACCATATATAGTTATATATGTACCATGTTCCATTAAATACCAATCTTTAATCCTCCTTATAACATCTATGGCCTTTTCGGTCATACAAGGTGGGGAGGTGCAAAAAATAAACTCGTACAGTAGGGAAAGGAAGTGTTCACAGATCGTTTGATAATATGTTCGATATTTGTTCTCCCAAATCACCTTGCAGTAGATATGGATAGTGACATCAGCAGAAAACCAAATTCATCCCATGTTTGGGTATTTGCGAGCAATGCACATTATGTCTAGAAGATATGAAGACATGTGGAAACTGAGGAAGCTTCCTTGTTGTGCTTGTGTAACTATTGAGATATCATATTTGAGATTCTCATACAATATGTATGCCCAGTTGAATGAGGCTCCTACATCTGCAAAAAAATAGATCAGGGGCATGTATGACAAGGGAAAGTGGGTTGCATCTTGTTCCTCATACAACCTACACAACATGGCTACCATATATTGGTAGGGTCCGTAAATTTGTTGTGGTGTATCAGCTCTTGGGCCAATATTTGAACTGCTTTTCTTCTTTATACCATGTAGGTAATAAATCCTTTGGTGTGAACTTCAATTCACTAAGCAACTGACCATCTAATTTTTTGTTTCCAGCCTCAATATGGTAACAGTTAGCTAAATCATCAGGCCTAGATGAAGCTATCGGTTCTTTCCTTGCATTGAAGACATACCTACTATCTACATCTACAATTTTCAAAATCCAAGAAATGGCATCTGCATAAGGGAACATTGTTGGATGCGTTGCAACTCTGAAAATTCCTTATTTTTTGATGTTTCTAAACACCTGAAGTCCATGTGGTTCCTCTTCCTCTGCTGGGAAGTTTGATTTTTTTAAACATATAATATACATCCCCCCATTTCAAAGTCTCTCCCTATTTTTCCAAAAGTCTCGACGTATCGTCGTATACGACCCCAACACTTTATGTTTCTATTGTCTGCTAGATGGTTGAACCCCTACTAGCTTAATCACTTTTTTCTTTCATGGAGACATGTCTGAACCTGCAAAAAGGATAAATTTGGAGCATGTTATTTGAAAATAGTTAAATGATAAAAAACAATCATAAGAATTAATGAAAACCAGTCATGGCCTGTTGTTTCTCATAAATGTCAAGTTAATAACAAGCAATGCCTAGTGATATTTTAGGGTGAAAAATCTTGGGCATCAACCTGGAAAAGTAAAATCAGAGCAAAACATAGAAACTCTCTTTGTGTAGATCGGAGGAACCATGAGTAACTCCTCCAAGCATATCGGAGTAGGGATTCCAGAGGGACCAAAATCTTCATATGCATAGATGCAAGCATAAGTTCCCATGGAAATGACTGAAATGAGAGACAGTAAGGTCCATCTTTAGAGGGCTCCCTCTGCATCCAACTTTAGAGGTAACAAAAAATGATGAGAAGATGTTCGGGAGGATGGTAACGAACAGTTACAGGGCAACGTTCGAGAATGTTATGAGAGATCAGTTGGATTCAGATGTGTTAACGAATGAATTTTGTTTTAGGATTGAAAATATGGAAACTACCAAATTCCAGGAATACATTTATTATATAACTTATATTTACTACAACTTTGTTGGACTTGAAAGCAATCTTCCAAGTGTCTTATTATTTAATTATTACCATATGATAACATGACTTGAGATCTAATTTTGGAAAATATTTATCCCTTTGTCATTGGTCCAACAATTCATCGATCCTTGGTCGACGGTATATGTGTTTCATAGTGAGATACCATAACTCACTATGCGATACACATTTTCCAAGAAATCTTACTTGGGAGATACCATAATGGGTAATCCATAAGGTGACACATTAGTCTTAATGGTTCCTTGGTCCAAAGCTCTTGAATTTTCTTCTTTATTTATTCATTCTCCAATAAGGAGGGCTTGATAAAACTAAGTCTAGCAACACCATTGGTCTCCTAGGGGTCAATCCATTTGGGCTCAATAATAGGACATCACTTTGTTGGTTTTATTTGAAAAGGCAATTGTCATCGAAAATTCGAAGTTGTCAGTTGTTGGATTTTTTCTTCACAACTAGCAACACAAACTTCATGTTAGCATTATCAACCTCTTGAATTGATTAGTAAATACCAAATATATATTCCTCTTGCATTGATTAGCTTTAACTCAGACCTATTTCCCGTCTTTAACCAATCAATATGTATTTTCCCTCTTTGAGAATAACATGTATATACCACAAATAAGAATTCCCAAACACAAAAAATGTTGATTTTTCATAAGCATTAGATTAAGCATGAATTTCATTCCATTTTAAAATTTAACCATAACCATAAATGTTGCAGCAACCAAGATCACAAGAAGAAGCACCTTGCACAAGAACACAAAATGTATCCTTGGAAACCCTTCTCAACAAGGGAAGAAAACCCAACCAAATCCTTTGCTATAATCTTAAGGAGAAAGACCTTTGCCACCAAGAAAGACATAGCACACAAGAGGGTGCTTAAACCCTAGAACTCTAGCGCCCAAGAGAGGTGCGCACCTTTTTCCAAAGAAGTGTACTTGCTGAAATTTCCAAACTTGCTTGAATGATCTATCTCCACAATGGAGAATTTTTCCTTTACTTATATTAGACTTGTCCTATCAACTGAAGTGTCTATTGTCTCAACAGGGCCGACCTCTCTAAGTCATATTATTATTTATTATTATAATAATTAATATTAATATTAATTATCTTTTTACATTTAATATTAAACACATTAAGGTGGGGCCGACCTATACCCTTTACATAACAATTAGGGTTATAGGTAGGTCTGACTCTTGAACAATATATATAGCAAAGGATCTGATACACCAACTAGTGCTCATCCATTAGGGGAACATCCATAGGGATGTCATAGCTCAAATTCACTGCATTACACAAAAGAACCAAATCTTCACACATTCACCTATGCTCGTCCACAGGCACGTCCACTCTACAGATTTGTTTTCCCACTGCCACCGACAGGAGAATCATCTGGAGTCTTCTCATCAACTCTGTTGTTTAGAGGAAGCTAATATATCATCTTCATCTATGTCTCATGATGATGCACCCAACACTTTGGGATTTCACACGTTCACCTTGTGCTCAGCCACAGTCACGTCCTAACTCAATAGATTGCTTTTCCACTGGATAATCATATGGGTTTCTTCTCAACTCTCTGAATGGAGGAGGTCATCTCTATGTTCCCAGCTTTATCTCAGGCAGGAACCATGTACCCTTCTTAGGGGATTTCTCTCAGGTTTGTAAGATAAGAGAAAGAATTCACATCACTGCAATGATCCACACCTCACAGGTTTGTAAGCTGGAGAATTTCTCACATAGCTTCAATCATTAACACTCCCTCTCAGCTAGGGAGGAATTATTCATCATGTCAAGTCTCATACAGATGTACTCTGAATTTTGATTTTGGTTGGAGTCATCAATACTCCCTCTCAACTCAGAAGGCGTTCTTCACCAAGTTTGTTTGGTGTAAATGCCTGCAGTCTCCTCAGGTGTAGGAATGTTCTACAAGTATAGGATTTTTCTTCTGCATCATGTCTCTGACATAAGGATATCTCATCATGTTTCAATCTAATAGGAAACATTGGGTCCTTTAAGGAGCTTTATACATGGATCTTGATTATTATCATAGGATCCATCTCATAGTCAAGTAAATTTGTTGGAAGTTTGTGAAGCCACATTGCTTTGCTCATTCATTGCTATATGCCCTGTCTATGTGGTACTCAAGACCACGAAGTTTTGTTTCTTGTTGTACTTAGGAAACCATGGCAATATTCATGGTAGAACATCAATCATATGTGCTCTTTTGGTCCACTGTACCTTTTGCTCAGTTTGAATCTTCATGTCCTGTAAACCCAAGATTACATTGGAGGCATATCTCAGGCCATATCCAACTGTGTCTCATATATATCTCAAAACATGTTTTGATGTTTGTCTAGTGAGTCTGTCTCTGCTGACTCATGAAATGAATAGGCACATTTCACTGCATGGTATGAATCAAGTTTGGTGTTGACCAGATACATTAGTGATCCAATCAGCTGTGGATTAGTCTCATCTGAATCATCATCAATCTTCTTCTTTAAATCCAACACAGTGGATTTTTCATTCTGTCATACCGAACCTCTTTAATATTTTCACTGTATATTTTCCTTGACTCAGGAAAATATTATAGGTCATTTGTCATACTTCTTGTCCCAAGTAGTAGTGCATCATACTCAAATTCTTCATCTCGAATTCAGAGGTCAAGGATTACTTGTAACAACAACACTTTCTGAATAATTCATCAATATCAGACTCTTGTCACCAATACAGTAATGATATAGGTTTGGATCAGCAAGACTCTTGCTGAAATCCAAACTTATCAAGAATCTATATGTCAGATATAGTTTCCAACTCATGGATGGAGGTACAGATGTAAGTGTATCGGGTTCACTGGATCAAGTGTCTCATCATGGAAAACTCCCTCTGTTTGTGAGAAATCTCTGGCTATAGATCTCGTTTTGTATTTCTTGATTGCATGCTTGATCATATAGATCCACCTGGAAGTTACCACAGACTTGCCTTTATGGTTCCTGAATAATATATTATGTATCATTCTTTTAAGATATACTGGTAATCTTCTGCTATGGCACCTTGCTATACCAATTCTCTTGTTGTTGGCTCTAATACAAGGTGTCTCAGCATCAATGAAGTGGCTCATGATTGAAGGATAGATCGAAAATCTCTTTTTCATTCTCAGAATGTGCCTTGAGAGGCTTGTATGTTTCTCTGGATCTTGCAGGGTGTGTCTAGGTAGGCATTTTATTCCCTACTGCAATATATCTAAACATATTAACTTGAGAAGCTGGATAACCTGGAGTAATGACTATCTCCCTCTGAATTGTTGAAGGGGAAGAAAATTGTCTCTTCTTCAAGGACAACGTCTCTGCTTGTTTTGTATAATGAACAGTTTTAAGTATGGTTTGGACTCTCGTACTAAGGATAATCGTCCAAGTCTTTTAAGAGCCCTTGTACTGGGAATAATATCCTTCATTTATTTTAAATAATGCAATCAACTATAAAATTATAAATCAAATGATTTACCTAAATTGTAGCCATGTCCCTTTTAGACGAAGTACTTCTCGTCTCTCTTTTCTTCACTTACTTGAGGTGGATCTGGATCAATGTCAGCAGTAGAATCATATTGTCTTCCCTTCTTTGTGGTTGGAGAATTTCTTGCAATGTGTCCATACTTGTCACATCTAAAGCATTGAATTTATGAATCATCTCTTCTTTGATGACTTGGATTGAATGGAGGCTTTTCACCTTTAAATGTTTGCTTGAAGTTTCTTTTGAATCTTCCTCCCTTCTTTGTATGAAGTGTAAGGGCATGGTTTTCTTCTGAAGAATCTTCCACTCCTCTGTTTCTGAGTCTAAGTTCTTCTTGAGTACAATCTGTCCATAGTCGATCAAAGGTTGGTAGAGCTTCTCTTCCACTAATACTTTGAATGAAAGGCTCACATGATTTTGGAATATTCTGGAGAGTGCTTAAGACAATTTCTATATCAGACATGATTTCCCCAATGGTCTCTAATTGTTATTTAATCTCTGATATCTTCATAAAGAAGAGTGCAATTGAGTCACCCTTTGTAATCTTGGCACTTTGAAGTTGGCTATTTAAGGTAAGAGCTCTGAGAGTGTTGTCACTTTCAAACATCCCTTTTAAGACTTCATACATATCATAGGCTCTCTTCATATTGGTAATACGAGGCAAGAGGTGATCTCTTACTGAGTAGATGATTATTTTCCTTTCTCTGAAATAATCTTCCTTTCTTATCTTCTTTTCTAAATCTGTAGCAGTGTCAGGTAGAACTTTAGTTGTCACATCCAAGAGATCATCTTCTTCAAGAGTGACTAGAAGCTTTGATTTCCAGGGGCTGAAGTTTCTTGCTCCATCAAGCCCATCTTCTGCTAAATTTATGTTCTTCATTTCATTTGTTTCTTCAAATTATGGAATAATATTCTGCACGAAATTTCGGCACCCTAGAAACCTTAGGTCCAAAAATAAAAATTGCTTGGAATTTGGTTTTGAGAGCTTATGGAGATGCGTTGAAAGAGGTCATACTATTCTATGCTAGTAATAGCCCCAGCTTCCAAGTTCTAAGGAGTTTAAACACCCAAAGAGGAAGGGTCGTACGGATTTTCTGGAAACCCTAGGAGGGTCGTACGGTTTTGCAGGAGAGTAAGAATGACTGGTAAAGGATGAGACTTGGTAGATGCTTGTGCAATGGGTTCTTTCAAGACCTATGCTCTGATACCATGTTTATTTTTCATAAGCATTAGGTTAAGCATGAATTCCATTCCATTTTAACATTTAACCATAACCATAAATGTTGCAGAAACCAAGATCACAAGAAGAAGCACCATGCACAAGAACACAAAATGTATCCTGGGAAACCCTTCTCAACAAGGGAAGAAAAACAAGCCAAATCCTTTTCTATAATATTCAAGAGAAATACCTTTTCCACCAAGAAAGACCTAGAACACAAGAGGGTTATTAAACCCTATAACTCTAGCACCCAAGAGAGGTGCACACATTTTGCCAAAGAAGTGTACTTGCTAAATTTTCCAAACTTGCTTGAATGATCTATCTCCACAATGGGAAATTTTTCCTTTACTTATATTAAACTTATCCTATCAACTAAAGTGTCTATTGGATCAGCAGGTCCGGCCTCTCTAAGTCATATTATTATTTATTATTATAATAATTAATATTAATATTAATTATCTTTCTACATTTAACATTAAACACATTAAGGTGGGGCTGACCTATACCCTTTACATAACAATTAGGGTTATAGGTAGGTTTGACTCTTGAACAATATATATAGCAAAGGATCTGATACACCCACTAGTGCTCATCCACTAGGGGCATATCCATAGGGATAACATAGCTCTGATTTACTCCATTACACAGAAGAACCAGATCTTCACACGTTCACATGTGCTCATCCATAGGCACGTCCACTCTACAGATCTGCTTTCCCACTGCCACCGACAGGAGAATCATCTGGAGTCTTCTCATCAACTTTTTTGTTTAGAGGAGGCTAATACATCATCTTCATCTTCGTTTGATGATGATGCACCCAACACTTTGGGATTTCACATGTTCACCTTGTGCTCAGCCACAGGCACGTCCTAACTCAACAGATCGCTTTTCCACTGGATAATCATCTGGAGTTCTTCTCAACTCTCTGAATGGAGGAGGTCATCTCTACATTCCCAACTTTGTCTCAGGTAGGAACCACATACCCTTCTTAGGGGATTTCTCTCACATTTGTAAGCTGAGAGAAAGACTTCACATCGCTACAATGATCCACACCTCACAGGTTTGTAAGTTGAAGAATGTCTCACATAGCTGCAATCATTAACACTCCCTCTCAGCTAGGGAGGCATTCTTCATCATGCCAAGTCTCATATAGATGTACTCTGAATTTTTATTTTGGTTGGATTCATCAATACTCCCTATCAACTCGGAAGGCGTTCTTCACCAAGTTTGTTTGGTGTAAATGTCTACACTCTGCTCAGGTGTAGGAAGGTTCTGCAAGTATAGGATTTTTCTTTTGCATCATGTCTCTGACATAATTTTATCTCATCATGTTTCAATCTAATAGGAAACACTGGGTCCTTTAAGGAGATTTACTTGATTTACTTGAGTCGTATATAAATCTCCTTAAAGGACCCAGTGTTTCCTATTAGATTGAAACATGATGAGATAAAATTATGTCAGAGACATGATGCAAAAGAAAAATCAAGTAAATCTTATAGAATTTTGTGAAGCCACATTTCTGTGTTCATTCATTTCTATATGCTCTGTCTCTATGGTACTCAAGACCACGGAGTTTTGTTTCTTGCTTTACTTAGGAAACCATCAAAATATTCATGGTAGAACATCAATCAGATGTGCTCTTTTGTGCCACTGTACTTTTTGCTCAATCTGAATCTTCATGTCATGTAAACCCAAGATTATATTATAGGCATATCTTAGGCCATATCCAACTATGTCTCGTATATATCTCAAAACATGTTTTGATGTTTGTCTAGTGAGTCTGTCTTGGTTGACTCATGAAATGACTAGGTACATTTCATTGCAAGGTATGAATCAAGTCTGGTGTTGACCAGATACATTAGTGATCCAATCAGTTGTAGATTAGTCTTGTCTGAATCATCATCAATCTTCTTCTTTAAATACAACATGGTGGATTTTTCATTCTGTCATACCAAACCTCTTTAATATTTTCACTGTAGATTTTCCTTGACTTAGGAAAATCTTATAGGTAATCTGTCATACTTCTTGTCCCAATTAGTAGTGCATCATACTCAGATTCTTCATCTCGAATTCATAAGTCAAGGATTACTTGTAACAACAACGCTTTCTAAATAAGTCATCAGGATCAGGATCTTGTCACCAATACAGTAATGATATAGGTTTGGATCAACAACACTCTTGCTGAAATCCAAACTTATCAAGAATCTATCTGTCAGATATAGTTTCCAACCCATGGATGGAGGTACATATGTAAGTGTATTGGGTTCATTGGATCAAGTGTATCATCATGGAAAACCCTCCCTGTTTGTGATAAACCTCTGGCTATAGATCTCGTTTTGTATTTCTTGATTACATGCTTGATCATATAGATCCACCTGGAAGTTACCATAGACTTCCCTTTTTGGTTCCTGAATAATATCTTATGTATCATTCTTTTAAGATATACTGGTAATATTCTGTTATGGCACCTTGCTATACTGGTTCTCTTGTTGCTTTCTCTAAGACAAGGTGACTCAGCATCAATGAAGTGGCTCATGACTAAAGGATGGCTCGAAAATATATTTTTCTTTCTCGGAATGTTCCTTGAGAGGCTTGTATGTTTCTTTTCCTATTGCAGGGTGTGTCTAGGTAGGCATTTTATGCCCTACTGCAATATCTCTAAACATATTAACTGGAGAAACTGGATAACCTAGAGTAATGAATGTCTCCCTCTGAATTGTTGAAGCAGAAGAAAATTGTCTCTTCTTCAAGGAAAACGTATCTTCTTGTTTTGTATAATGAACAGTTTTAAGTATGGTTTGGACTCACATACCACGGATAATGGTCCAATTCTTTTTAGAGCCCATGTACTGGGAATAATATCCTTCATTTATTTTAAAGAATGCAATAAACTATAAAATTATAAATCAAATGATTTACCTAGATTGTAGCCATGTCCTTTTTAGAGGACGTACTTATTGTCTCTCTGTTCTTCACTTACTTGAGGTGCATCTGAATCAATGTCAGTAGTAGAAGCATATTGTCTTCCCTTCTTCCTGGTTGGAAAATTTCTTGCAATGTGTCCATACTTGTCACATTTGAAGCACTGAATTTTTGAAGCATCTCTTCTTTGATGACTTGGATTGAATGGAATCTTTTCACCTTTAAATGTTTTCCTGAAGTTTATTTTGAATCTTCCTCCCTTATTTGTATAAAGTGCAAGGGAATGATTTTCTTCTGAAGAATCTTCCACTCCTTTATTTCTGACTCTAAGTTCTTCTTGAGTGCAATCTGTACATAGATGATCAAAGTTTGGTAGAGCTTATCTTCCACTGATACTTTGAATGAAAGGATCCCATGATTTTGGAATATTTTGGAGAGTGGTTAAGACAATTTCTCATTCAGACATGATTTCCCCAATTGTCTCTAATTGTTCTTTAATATTTGATATCTTCATAAAGAAGAGTGCAACTGAGTCGCCCTTTGTCATCTTGGTACTTTGAAGTTGGTTCTTTAAGGTAAGATCTCTGAGAGTGTTGTCACTTTCAAACATCCCTTTTAAGACTTCATAAATATCATAGGTTGTCTTCAGATTTTCAATACGAGGAAAGAGGTGATCTCTTACTGAGTAGATGATTATTTTCCTTGCTCTGACATCATCTTCCTTTATTATCTTCTTTTCTAAATCTGTAGCAGTTTCTGGTAGAACTTTAGTTGTCACATCCAAGAGATCATCTTCTTCAAGAGTGACTAGAAGATTTGATTTCTAGGGGCTAAAGTTGCTTGTTGCATCAAGCCTATCTTCTACCAAATTTATGTTCTTCATTTGATTTGTTTCTTCAAATTCTGGAATAATATTCTGCAGGAAATTTTGGCACCCTAGAAACACTAGGTCCAAAAATCAAAATTTCTCGAAATTTGTTTCTGAGAGATTTTGGAGATGCCCTGGAATATGTCATACTCTTCTATGCCAGGAATAGCCCCAACTTCCAAGTTTTAAGGAGCTGAAACACCCAAAGAGGAAGGGTTGTAAAAATTTCCTGGAAACCCTAGGAGGGTCGTACGGTTCTGCAGGAGAGTAAGAATGACTGGTAAAGGATGAGACTTGGTAGATGCTTGTGAAATGGGTTCTTTCAATACCTATGCTCTGATACCAAGTTTATTTTTCATAATAATTAGTTTAAGCATGAAGTTCATTCCATTTTAACATTTAACCATAACCATAACCATAAATGTTGTAGCAACCAAGATCACAAGAAGAAGCACCATGCACAAGAACACAAAATGTATTCTGGGAAACCCTTCTCAACAAGGGAAGAAAACCCAGTCAAATCCTTTGCTATGATATTCAAGAGAAAGACCTTTGCCACCAAGAAATACCTAGCACACAAGAGGGTGCTTAAACCCTAGAACTCTAGCGCTCAAGAGAGGTGCACACCTTTTGCCAAAGAAGTGTACTTGCTGAAATTTCCAAACTTGCTTGAATGATCTATCTCCACAATGGGGAATTTTTCCTTTACTTATATTAGACTTGTCCTATCAACTGAATTTTCTATCGGCTCAACATGGCCGACCTCTCTAAGTCATTTTATTATTTATTATTATAATAATTAATATTAATATTAATTATCTTTTTACATTTAATATTAAACACATTAAGGTGGGGCCGACCTGTACCCTTTACATAACAATTATGGTTACAAGTAGGTCTGACTCTTAAACAATATATATAGCAAAGGCTCTGATACACCCACTAGTGCTCATACACTACGGGCACATCCATAGGGATGTCATAGCTTTGATTCACTGCATTACACAAAAGAACCAGATCTTCACACGTTCACTTGTGCTCGTCCACAGGCACGTCCACTCTACAAATCTACTTTCCCACTGCCACTGATAGGAGAATCATCTTGAGTCTTCTCGTCAAATCTATTGTTCAGAGGAGGATAATACATCATCTTCATCTATGTCTCGTGATGATGCACCCAACACTTTGGGATTTCAAACGTTCACCTTGTGCTCAGCCATAGGCATGTCCTAACTCAACAAATCTCTTTTCCACTGGATAATCATCTGGAGTTCTTCTCAACTCTCTGAATGGAAGAGGTCATCTCTACGTGTTGCAATGATCCACACCTCATAGGTTTGTAAGCTGGAGAATGTCTCACATAGTTGCAATCATTAACAATCCCTCTCAGTTAGGGAGGCATTATTCATCATGCCAAGTCTCATACAAATGTACTCTGAATTTTGATTTTGGCTAGAGTCATCAATACTCCCTCTCAACTCGGAATGCATTATTCACCAATTTTTTTTGGAGTAAATGTCTGCAATTTTCTCAGGTGTAGGAAGGTTCTACAAGTACAGGATTTTTCTTCTGCATCATGTCTCTCACATAAGGATATCTCATCATGTTTCAATCTAAAAGGAAACACTGGTTCCTTTAAGGAGATTTATACACGGCTCTTGATTATTATCATAGGATCCATCTCATATTCAAGTAAATCTGTTAGAAGTTTGTGCAGACACATTGCTTTGCTCATTCATTGTTATATTCTTTGTCTCTATGGTACTCAAGACCACAGAGTTTAGTTTCTTATTGTACTTAGGAAACCATGGCAATCTTCATTGTAGAACATCAATCGGATGTGATCTTTCGGTCCAATGTACCTTTGTCTAAATATTCATGTCCTGTAAACCCAAGATTATACTGGAGGCATATCTCAGGCCATATCCAACTGTGTCTCGTATATATCTCAAAACATGTTTCGTTGTTTGTCTAGTGAGCTTGTCTCGGTTGACTCATGAAATGACTACGCACATTTCACTGCATGGTATGAATCAAGTCTGGTGTTGCCCAGATACATTAGTGATCAAATCAGCTGTGGATTAGTCTCGTTTGAATCATCATCAATCTTCTTATTTAAATCCAACAAGGTGGATTTTTCGTTCTTTCCTACCAAACTTCTTTAATATTTTCACTGTATATTTTCCTTGACTCAGGAAAATATTATAGGTCATCTGTCATACTTATTGTCCCAAGTAGTAGTGCATCAAACTCAGATTCTTCATCTCGAATTTAGAAGTCAAGGATTACTTGTAATAATAAAGCTTTCTAAATAAGTCATCAGGATCAAGATCTTGTCACCAATACAATAATGATATAGGTTTGGATCAGCAACACTCTTGCTGAAATCCAAACTTATCAAGAATCTATCTGTCAGATATAGTTTCCAACTCATGGATGGAGGTACGGATGTAAGTGTATCGGTTTCACTGGATCAAGTGTCTCATCATGGACAACTCCCTCTGTTTGTGAGAAACCTCTGGCTATAGATCTCATTTTTTTATTTCTTGACTGCATGCTTGATCATATAGATCCACCTGGAAGTTACCACAGACTTCCCTTTCTGGTTCCAGAATAATATCTTATGTATCATTCTATTAAGATATATTGTTAATCTTTTGTTATGGGACCTTGCTATATCGGTTCTCTTGTTACTTTCTCAAAGACAAGGTGTCTCAACATCAATAAAGTGTCTCGTGACTGAAGGATAGCTCGAAAATCTCTTTTGCTTTCTCGGAATGTTCCTTGAGAGGCTTGTATGTTTATCTGTCTCTTGCAGGGTGTGTCTAGGTAGGCATTTTATGCCCTACTGCAATATATCTGAACATATTAACTGGAGAAACTGGATAACCTGGAGTAATGATTGTCTCCCTCTGAATTGTTGAAGGGGAAGAAAACCGTCTCTTCTTCAAGGACAATGTCTCTGCTTGTTTTGTATAATGAACAATTTTAAGTATGTTTTGGACTCCTGTATCGGGGATAATGGTCCAAGTCTTTTGAGAGCCCTTGTACTAAGAATAATATCCTTCATTTATTTTAAATAATGCAATCAACTGTAAAATTATAAATCAAATGATTTACTTAGATTGTAGCCATGTCCCTTTTAGAGGAAGTACTTCTCATCTCTCTTTTCTTCACTTAATTGAGGTGGATCTGGATCAATGTCAACAATAGAATCATATTGTCTTCCCTTCTTCCTGGTTGGACAATTTCTTGCAATGTGTCCAAACTTGTCACATCTGAAGTAGTGAATTTCTAAAGCATCTCTTCTTTGATGACTTGGATTGAATGGAGGCTTTTCACCTTTAAATGTTTTCCTGAATTTTCTTTTTAATATTCCTCCCTTCTTTGTATGAAGTGCAAGGGCATAATTTTCTTTTGAAGAATCTTCCACTCCTCTGTTTTTGAGTCTAAGTTCTTCTTGAGTGCAATCTATCCATAGTCGATCAAAGGTTGGTAGAGCTTCTCTTACACTGATACTTTGAATGAAAGGCTCCCATGATTTTGGAAGATTCTAGAGAGTGGTTAAGACAATTTCGCATTCAGACATGATTTCCCCAATGGTCTCTAATTGTTCTTTAGTCTTTGATATCTTCATAAAGAAGAGTGAAACTGAGTCGACCTTTGTCATCTTGGTACTTTGAAGTTCTCTCTTTAAGGTAAGAGCTCTGAGAGTGTTGTCACTTTCAAACATCCCTTTTAAGACTTCATATATATCATAGGTTGTCTTCAGATTGGAAATACGAGGCAAGAGGTGATCACTTACTGAGTAGATGATTAGTTTCCTTGCTTTGACATCATCTTCCTTTCTTATATTCTTTTCTAAATCTGTAGCAGTGTCTGGTAGAACTTTAGTTGTCACATCCAAGAGATCATATTCTTCAAGAGTGATTAGAAGCTTTGATTTCCAGGGGATGAATTTGCTTGCTCCATCAAGCCTGTCTTCTACCAAAGTTATATTCTTCATTTGATTTGTTTCTTCAAATTCTGGAATAATATTATGCAGGAAATTTCGGCACCCTAGAAACCCTAGGTCCAAAAATATAAATTTCTTGGAATTTGTTTTTGAGAGCTTCTGGAGATGCATTGGAAGAGGTCGTACTCTTCTATGCCAGGAATAGACCCAGAGTCCAATTTCTAAGGAACTGAAACACCCAAAGAGGAAGGGTCCTACAGATTTTCTGGAAACCCTAGGAGGGTCGTATGGTTTTGCAGGAGAGTAAGAATGACTGGTAAAGGATGAGACTTGGTATATGCTTGTTGTTAAGCCCTAATATTGGCTCATTACCCCTTAATTGGTGCATATTAGATTAGTAATTTTATTTTATTTATGTCATCTTTATTCCATTAGTTGTAATTATACCTCCTAGTCTCTTATATATACCAAGGAGACATTTTCATTTGGAATCATCTTGTACTTGAACATTTAAGTGGGGTAAAAGGAGATTACCCCTTTGAAGAGGCTTATTATCTGAAATTATCTCTTTTTCAAGGCGTTGAGTAATTTTTCTAAGGTTTTTCTATTCTATATTGATATTTGGTTCTTAACATATGGTATTAGAGCTCAAGGTCTTGGGGTTTTGCTGATACATCTGAGACACCTTGGAATTTTCATTATAAATTTTTTTTCTACAACGTTTCAAAAGGAACGGCTTCAAGGATATTTAGTAGACGGATCAAGGTACGTTGGGTTAAAATTTTAGCTCTTGAGGCCTTATACTTTCGGATATATAGCCTGTACAATATAGGGTTCTGGAATCATCTTGAACTGAGTCATTGCGGAATTTTCGCTATAAATTTTTTTTTTGTAACGTTTTAGGCCCTGACATCTGGAGGATATTCACAGAAATTAGCAAGGTATCTATGGTAAAAATTCCAGCTTCTGGGTCATCTTAAATTTGTACATACACCCTGTGTAAGATAGGGTATTTGACTAGTCCTATTGACTAGTCTCAAGAAGGTGTTCCAGGTAAAACAATCATAACTTCTTCCTAGAGTATCCAAATTGAGTGGGACTGGTTTCATTGGATTGTGGACAGTCTGTAGTATTTCTGGTATGATTTTCAGAATTTTATATCAATTATTTTTTGCAAGGAACACTATACAATTGAGATCTCCTGGAAAGGCCAAAAAGCGGCAAGTTGTGGGGAAGTTACCATAAATTCCACTTGGCACATCCAATTTTGATCAAACCTGTGGCATTACAGAGAAGAAATATCAGAGAACTACATAAAATAAATTTGTATACCCAGAAGGGCCGAAACTTGGGAGATACAACATAATAAATATTGTCTAGCAGAACCACCTCAAAATCAAGGTTCAAAAGTGATACTTGGCCAACATGTCACCCAAAAAGGGAACTTCTACACCAAATAAGACTCCAGACAATCCTACTTGGACTCTTGATGAAGGTGAAGAAATGCGTAGGGACATAAATGATTTACAAAAGAAGATAGTAACAAAAGATGAAATACAAGAGATGGAAGCTAAGTTGGAGGCAAAGATGGATGGTTTAAAAGAG
>ML784622.1:178592-195571 GCA_009831015.1 Picea engelmannii | reverse complement strand
ACTGCAACAAAAATGACACCATTTATGGCACTTTATGGATACCACCCTCCTTCCATCACTTCTTCTCTAAAATAAAAATCTAAGGTTCAAGCAGTGGAAGATCACATCAAGAATTAACAACAAGTTCTCCAAATCTTAAAGGACAATCTGACCATGGTACAGAATCGCATGAAACAACAAGCAGATCAACATCATAGTGAAAGAAGTTTTGAAGTAGGGGATTGGGTGTTTTTAAGACTACAACCATACAAACAAATGTCCCTCAAGTAAGCCGAGAAGGATAATAAATTATCACCAAAGTACTATGGCCCTTATAAGGTGTTGCAAAAGATTGGTACTATGGCATACAAATTGGAGTTGTCTGCATCTTCATGAGTACACCTAGTTTTCCATGTTTCATGATTAAAGAAGGTTATAGGTGACAAGATCCCAGTTCAAACTATATTTCCAGAACTTGACGAGGAAGGAAAAATCATATTAGAGATTGAATCCATCACTGACACAAGAATTCGCCAGCTGAGGAATAGATCCATTTCAGAGTATCTCATTAAATGGAGGAAACTACCGGCTAAAGATTCCACTTGGGAAGATGAGTATTTTATACAGAAGCATCAAGAGTTACTCAAGCGTTGTGGAAAACACTTGTCTCAAGGGGAGGGGCATGTTAAGCCCTAATATTGGCTCATTACCCCTTAATTGGGGCATATTAGATTAGTAATGTTATTTTATTTATGTTGGCTTTATTCCATTAGTTGTAATTATACGTCCTAGTCTCCTATATATACCAAGGAGACATTTTCGTTTGGAATCATCTTGTACTTGAACATTTAAGTGGGGTAAAAGGAGGTTGCCCCCTCGAAGAGGCTTATTATCTGAAATTGTCTCTTTTTCAAGGCGTTGAGTACTTTTTCTGAGGTTTTTCTATGCTATATTGATATTTGGTTCTTAACACTTGTGCAATGGGTTCTTTCAAGACCTATGCTCTGATATCATGTTGATTTTACATAAGAATTAGGTTAAGCATGAAGTTCATTCCATTTTAAAATTTAACCATAACCATAAATGTTGCAGCAACCAAGATCACAAGAAGAAGCACCATGCACAAGAACACAAAATGTATCCTTTGAAACCCTTCTCAACAAGGGAAGAACACCCAGCCAAATCCTTTTCTATAATATTCAAGAGAAAGAACTTTTCCACCAAGAAAGACCTAGCACACAAGAGGGTGCTTAAACCCTATAACTCTAGCACCCAAGAGAGGTGCACACCTTTTGCCAAAGAAGTGTACTTTCTGAAATTTCCAAACTTGCTTGAATGAGCTATCTCCACAATGGGGAATTTTTCCTTTACTTAAATTAGACTTGTCCTATCAACTGAATTTTCTATTGGCTCAACAGTGCCGACCTCTCTAAGTCATATTATTAATTTTTATTATAATAATTAATATTAATATTAATTATCTTTTTACATTTAATATTAAACACATCAAGGTGGGGCCGACCTGTACCCTTTACATAACAATTGGGGTTACGGGTAGGTCTTATTCTTTAAAAATATATATAGCAAAGGATCGGATAAACCCACTAGTGCTCATCCACTAGGGTCACATCCATAGGGATGTCATAGCTCTGATTCACAGCATTACACAGAAGAACCATATCTTCACATGTTCACGTGTGCTTGTCCACAGGCACAAACACTCTACAGATCTTCTTTCACACTGCCACCGACAGGAGAATCATCTGGAGTCTTCTCGTCAACTCTGTTGTTCAGAGGAGGCTAATACATCATCTTCATCTCTATCTCATTATAATGCACCCAACACTTTGGGATTTCACATGTTCACCTTGTGCTCAGCCACAAGCATGTCCTAACTCAACAGATCATGTTTCCAGTGGATAATCATATGGAGTTATTCTCAACTCTTTGAATGGAGGAGGTCATCTCTACGTTCCTAGCTCTATCTAAGGAAGGAACCACATACCCTTCTTAGGGGTTTCTTTCAGTTTTTTAAGCTGAGAGAAAGACTTCACATCGTTGCAATGATCCACACCTCATAGGTTTGTAAGCTGGAGAATGTCTCACATAACTGCAATCATTAACACTCCCTCTCAGTTAGGGAGGCATTCTTCATCATACCAAGTCTCATATAGATGTACTCTGAGTTTTGATTTTGGCTAGAGTCATCAATACTCCCTCTCAACTCGGAAGGTGTTCTTCACCAAGTTTGTTTGTTGTAAATGTCTGCAGTCTGCTCAGGTGTAGGAAGGTTCTGCAAGTATAGGATTTTTCTTCTGCATCATGTCTCTGACATAAGGATATCTCATCATGTTTAAATATAATAGGAAACACTAGGTCCTTTAACGAGATTTATACATGGCTCTTGATTATTATCATAGGATCCATCTCATAGTCAAGTAAATATGTTAGAATTTTGTGAAGCCACATTGCTTTGCTCATTCATTGTTATATGATTTGTCTTTGTGGTACTCAAGACCACGGAGTTTTGTCTCTTGTTGTAGTTAGGAAACCATGGCAATCTTCATGGTAGAACATCAATCAGATGTGCTCTTTTGGTCCACCGTACCTTTTTCTTAGTATGAATCTTCATGTTCCGTAAACCCAAGATTATACTGTAGGCGTATCTTAGGCCATATCCAATAGTTTCTTGTATATATCTCAAAACATGTTTTGTTGTTTGTCTAGTGAGTCTGTCTTGGTTTACTCATGAAATGACTAGGCACATTTCACTGCATGGTATGATTCAATTTTGGTGTTGACTAGATACATTAGTGATCCAATCAATTTTGGATTAGTCTCATCTAAATCATCATCAATATTCTTCTTTAAATCCAACACGATGGATTTTGCATTCTGTCATACCGAACTTCTTTAATATTTTCACTGTATATTTTCCTTGACTCGGGAAAATCTTATAGGTCATCTGTCATACTTCTTGTCCCAAGTAGTATTGCATCATACTCAGATTCTTCATCTCGAATTCAGAAGCCAAGGATTACTTGTAACAACAATGCTTTCTGAATAAGTCATCAGGATCAGGGTCTTCTCACCAATACAGTAATGATATAGGTCTGGATCAGCAACACTCTTGCTGAAATCCAAACTTATCAATAATCTATCTGTCAGATATAGTTTCCAACTCTGGATGGAGGTATAGATGTAAGTGTATCGGGTTCACTGGATCAAGTGTCTCATCATGGAAAACTCCCTCTGTTTGTGAGAAACCTCTGGCTATAGATCGCGTTTTGTATTTCTTGACTGCATGCTTGATCATATAGATCCACCTGGAAGTTACCACAAACTTCCCTTTCTAGTTCTTGAATAATATCTTATGTATCATTATTTTAAGATATACTGGTAATCTTCTCTTATGGCACCTTGATATACCGGTTCTCTTGTTGCTTTCTCTAAGACAAGGTGTCTCAGCATCAATAAAGTGGATCATGACTAAAGGATAGCTCGAAAATCTCTTTTTCTTTCTCGGAATGTTCCTTGAGAGGCTTGTATGTTTCTCTGCCTCTTGAAGGGTGTGTCTAGGTAGGCATTTTTTATGCCCTACTACAATATCTCTGAACATATTAACTGGAGAAACTGGATAACCTGGAGTAATGACTGTCGCCCTCTGAATTGTTGAAGGGGAAGAAAATTGTCTCTTTTTCAAGGACAACGTATCTGCTTGTTTTGTATAATTTACATTTTAAAGTATGGTTTGGATTCTCGTACCAGGGATAATGGTCCAAGTATTTTGAGATCCCTTGTACTAGGAATAATGTCCTTCATTTATTTTAAAGAATGAAATCAACTATATAATTATAAATCAAATGATTTACCTAGATTGTAACCATGTCCCTTTTAGAGGAAGTAATTCTCGTCTCTCCTTTCTTCACTGACTTGAGGTGGATATGGATCAATGTTAGCAGTAGAAGCATATTATCTTCCCTTCTTCCTGGTTGGACAATTTCTTGCAATGTGTCCATACTTGTCACGTCTGAAGCACTGAATTTATGAAGCATCTCTTCTTTGATGACTTGGATTGAATGGAGGCTTTTCACCTTAAAATGTTTGCCTAAAGTTTCTTTTGAATATTCCTCCCTTCTTTGTATGAAGTGAAAGGGCATGATTTTCTTCTGAAGAATCTTCCACTCCTCTATTTCTCAGTCTAAGTTCTTCTTGAGTGCAATCTGTCCATATTCGATCAAAGGTTGGTAGAGCTTCTCTTCCACTGATACTTTGAATGAAAGGCTCCCATGATTTTGGAAAATTTTGGAGATTGGTTAAGACAATTTATCATTCAGACATGATTTCCCCAATGATCTCTAACTATTCTTTAATCTTTGATATCTTCATAAAGAAGAGTGCAACTGAGTCACCCTTTTTCATCTTGGTACTTTGAAGTTGGCTCTTTAAGGTAAGAACTCTGAGAGTGTTGTCACTTTCAAACATCCCTTTTAAGACTTCATACATATCATAGGTTGTCTTTATATTGGCAATACGAGGCAAGAGGTGATATCTTAATGAGTAGATGATTATTTCCCTTGCTCTGACATCATCTTCCTTTCTTATCTTCTTTTCTAAATCTGTAGCAGTGTCTGGTAGAACTTTAGTTGTCACATCCAAGAGATCATCTTCTTCAAGAGTGACTAGAAGCTTTGATTTCCAGGGGCTGAAGTTACTTTCTCCATCAATCCTATCTTCTACCAAATTTATGTTCTTCATTTGATTTCTTTCTTCAAATTTTGTAATAATATTCTGCGGGAAATTTCGGCACCCTAGAAGCCCTAGGTCCAAAAATCAAAATTTCTTGGAATTTGGTTTTGAGAGCTTCTGGAGATGCACTGGAAGAGTTCGTACTCTTATATGCTAGGAATAGCCTCAGCCTACAAGTTATAAGGAGTTGAAACACCCAAAGAGGAAGGGTCGTACAAATTTTCTTGAAACCCTAAGAGGGTCATACGGTTTTGTAGGAGAGTAAGAATGATTGGTAAAGGATGAGACTTGGTAGATGCTTTTGCAATGGGTTCTTTCAAGACCTATGCTATGATACCATGTTGTTTTTTCATAAGAATTAGGTTAATCATGAAGTTCATTCCATTTTAACAGTTAAACATAACCATAATTGTTGTAGTAACCAAGATCACAAGAAGAAGCACCATGCACAAGAACACAAAATGTATCATGGGAAACCCTTCTCAATAAGGGAAGAAAACCCAGCCAAATCCTTTTCTATAATACTCAAGAGAAATACATTTTCCACCAAGAAAGACATAGCACACAAGAGGGTGCTTAAACCCTAGAAATCTAGCACCCAAGAGAGGTGTGCACCGTTTGCCAAAGAAGTGTACTTGCTGAAATTTCCAAACTTGCTTGAATGATCTATCTCCACAATGGGGAATTTTTCCTTTACTTATATTAGACTTGTCCTATCAACTGAAGTGTCTATTGGCTCAATAGGGCCGACCTCTCCAAGTCATATTGTTATTTATTATTATAATAATTAATATTGATATTAATTATCTTTTTACGTTTAATATTAAACACATTAAGGTGGGGCCGACCTGTACCCTTTACATAACAATTAGGATTAAAGGTACATCTGACTCTTGAACAATATATATAGAAAAGGATTTGATACACCCACTAGTTCTCATCCACTAGGGGCACATCCATAGGGATTTCATAGCTCTGATTCACTACATTACACAGAAGAACCAGATCTTCACACATTCACCTATGCTCATCCACAAGCACGTCCACTCTACAGTTTTGCTTTCCCACTGGCACCGACAGGAGAATCATATGGAGTCTTCTCGTCAAATATGTTGTTCAGAGGAGGCTAATACATCATCTTCATCTCTGTCTCATGATGATGCACCCGACACTTTGGGATTTCACACGTTCAGCTTGTGCTCAACCACATGCACGTCCTAACTCAACAGATCGATTTTCCACTGGATAATCATTTGGAGTTATTCTCAACTCTCTGAATTGAGGAGGTCATATCTACGTTCCTAGCTCTGTCTTAGGAAGGAACCACATGCCCTTCTTAGGGGATTTCTCTCAGGTTTGTAAGCTGAGAGAAAGACTTCACATCGCTACAATGATCCACACCTCACAGGTTTGTAAGATGGAGAATGTCTTACATAGCTGCAATCATTAACAAAAAAAGGGACTCCTAAACACAATCTCATAAGAATACAAAGGGACAACATCACACTTAGTTTCATCGACATATATTTTTACAAACGAAAAATTTAAATTTGCACTTCTAATCTACAAGAAGTTTAGCATCCTTATGAAACAACCCCAAAGGATAGGGTTTTGGATGTTCAAAGTGTTAAAATTATTCTTAAAAAGTTAAGTGTGTATATTATTCTTTAAATTTAGTCTATTAAAATAATAATTGCATGCATAAGGATCATTGAAAGAAAGACATCCTCAATATACACAAGATTTATCCTAGGAAACCCTCATGGGGGAGAAAACCCTGCAAACCTTCTTCAATATAGATTCTTCAACAAGTACAATGTCTCTCTCAAGAGAGATCTCACCAAAACAAAAGATCCATCAAAAACACTAACTGGAACAAAGTAGCGCACCATGACCAAGATAGTCCTTCACCAAATAACCAAAACCATTTACTGAGACACCCCTCCTTTGTAGTTGGGTCACTCCTTCTTTGTAACTGCTTCACTCTCTAAGACTTGTGCACTGTGTGAGAGAGAGATAGTTGTGTGTGTTTCCAAATGAGGCACTAGGCCACTTATAAATACTAGTTGGACTTCCCAGAATTAGGTTAGGGATGACATGTCCACTTTACCCTTCTAATTTACAATTGACTTGTCAAGGCACAATAGGGTCGACTTTTGCAAAGGCACAATAGGGTTAACTTAAAAAATATAATATAACATTAATATTTGGGGTTTTTTATTGGTCAAATACAATATGAATATAATAATAATATCTTTTGAAGCTACTCAAACTTCAACATTCCCTCTTAGCAAGGAAGGCATTCTTCTAGCATGATCATCACGATTGCTTTTGCTCTTCTGTACACTTGACCATTGACTTGTTGAATTTCCATGAATCTATATTGAAGAATTTTTGTAACCACATCAACATATAGGGTCTCATCATCCATCTGGGATTTATGTCATCATGAGGCTTTCACTCGCCAGTTCACATAAAATCTGACATCTAGTTCCACAATGAACTAGTAACCTCTAGTTGGTACACCATGCAACTACTCTACAGTGACCATACATTTAATCATGAGGATTAGGTGATGTAGTGCACACACACTGCCCATCTATCCCAAGGATAGGAAACACCTCCAACCACACAGGTTGGCCCACTAGCTAAAAATCTGAGGAACTAACCAGCCCTAAAGGCATGGCATCTACTGACCTTGTGTGAGGTCATGCTGACTAGTGCCACAGTTAGTAACTTTGTGTACCATACCTTTTCACTGGAGGATCAATATGTGTACCAGGATTTATCACTGGGGTAGTAGTAACTCGACGTACTAGGCTTTATCACTAGAGTATCCATCTATGTACTAGGCTTTATCACTAGGGTAGCAATAACTTGGCATACCAAGCTTTATCATTGGAGTAGCCATCTGCATACCAGGATTTATCACTGGGGTAGAAGTAACTCGACGTACCACCCCTTTTGCCACATGTTGAAGTTGTTTCCCACAAGTTAGGTGTTGTCATTATTAGCTCTAGTTAGGTGGTGTCACTGTCAACTCTAAGTTAGGTGTTGTGTCATGGTAATTCATGTAAAAAGCAAGCTTGAAAGGTTAAAGGTTGTCTGACATTACTAAACAAAGATTTCATAAGCTAATAAATCATAAGTCATATGTTAGATATATATATAGATGGATAGATTTTATTAAACTGTTTACACGATTAAATTGTTATATGGAACAACAAAGTTTAGATTTTGTGTATCCATTTTTAAGAGAATAATGTAAGAAATTAGAATATCTAAAACTAGTGTTGCAATGATAGTTCATGTAATAGTAAAAGGTGCATTACACTGAATTTGATGACAATATGAATTAGGATTCTCCATAAAGGTAGTCTGATGAGACTTAAAGCTTAATGAAATTCACCTTGGTAATGGCCACGCACCACTTCACAAATCAAATCAAAGTTCTCATTGAAGGTGGTCATGTGAGAGAATCAATTTCGATCTTAGAAAGTAAAGTAGAGCCCACTCTTAGTGATGATGAATTATGAAATAACAGTAGAGAAAATCACCAATCAAGAGAATCGATAATAAGGGAGTTCATTGTCAAATTTTCCTTTTCACACACATAGGGAGTTCATTGTGAAAATAAAATTTTCTTTATTTTCACACACATAAAATGAAATTTTGAATATGCTCTTTCTTTCTTTTCACAAACAAAAAGATGCAATTCACTATATGATTATCAATTGGTGGTGTAGTTCATTGGCATCAAAATAATTAGAAAAAGTGTTTACATTCAAAGTCAAATATTAAACATGTTAGGATAAATCTTCAAGATTTGACTAAATTGTCGAAGAAATGCATTGATTCTAAGGTAAGTTTTTATAAAATTTTGGGAATGGTAAAGGAAGATATAAGAAAATTTATTCTTAATAATCTCAAGATTTTGAGATGGGATATGCATAAATCAATGATGAAATATATAAAGATTTGGATAGGAGCCATCGACAGAGCAAATACACCAACGCTTATTATTCACACTCACGACCTTCATAGCTCAAGTTGGCTTCCTGGACTCTCCGATGAGTTCTGCTACCAGACCCTTCCTCTAATACTTGTGTCTCCTACCCATTCATGGTCTCCATTCTATGTTTCCCTCTTGAGACTAGACTCTTCTCCCTTTCCCATTATGTTAAGTTTTGTTATATTATTAGGTTTTATTTCAATTTACTAGATAACAATAACATAGGTAGGATCACTGAGAGAAACACAATCACAAGATACACAACATTTATCCTGGGAAACCCTCATGGGAAAGAAAACCCAGCAAAAACTTCCTTAATATAAATAGCCAAGAAAATGCCAAGACAATAAACCAAACACTAGAGAATATCCAACACTGAGCAATGTGCCCCTCTCTCTTCCTTCTTCCGGCAACTGGAAACTGCAACTTCCTTCAAACTTGCGCACTAAATGAGTGAGATGAGTGAGTGAGATAATGAGGTGTTGGCTTCCTTTATTTATGCAAACTGGCAGGTGTTGAAAAGTTGTCTCGTAATTGGGCAGGGCCAACTTGTCTTCTTAGTGGTTAAAACCACTTTAATTAGGCCTGGGGGCTGACTTCTTAATTTTCATAATACAATTAGGGTTTGACCAATCCGCAAAAGGGGATTTGGTCAATTACAATGCCCAACATGATCAATCCACAAAAAAGCATTTGATCTATAAATAAATGACTCAAATAATAATAATAATAAGTAGAATACTCTTTGCAGTTACAATATTTCAACACTCCCCCTTAACAAGAAGGGTATTCTATAGACAGAACTCAATACAACATCATCAGGAGAGAGAGAGAGAGAGAGGGAAACAACAACAACAACATCTGGAACACTGACTGACATATCTATAAATCATCGAAATTTTTTCTCATCATCATCGTTCATAGGATGGAGTTGGAGTAGCATCATCATCCTCATCAGCATGAGGCTAAAGTAGCATTATCATCGTCTTTAGCACGAGGCTAAAGTAACATCATCATCTTCAACATGAAAGCTGAAATAACATCATCATCATCATCTTCAGCAAGAAGCTAGAGTGGCATCATCATCATCATCTTCAGCAAGAAGCTGAAGTGGCATCATCATCATCTGCATCAACATGGATTAGTATAATACTAATACATCATCATCAATAACAACACAAGGCTGATACAACATAAAAAAAATAATAATATCACAACACAAAGGCTAGAGCATCATCAACAACAACAACATCACATCACGAAGGTTGGAGCATCATCAACATCATCAATAGGTTGGAAATATTCATCATGAAGTGGGCATATCATCAACATCAGCACGAGGCTGGAAATCTTCAGCACGAAGTTGACATCTCATCAACATCAACACAAAGTTGTAAATCTTCAGCACGAGGTTGGCATCACAACAACATCATCACGAGGTTGTAATTCTTCAGCACTAGGATGGCATCATAGCATGAGGTTGGCATCACAACAACATCAACACAAGGCTGGCATCACAACAACATCAACACAAGAATGGAAATATTCAGCACTAGGTTGGCATCACAACACGAGGCTGGCATCACAACAACATCAACACGAGGCTGGAAATATTCAGCACTAGGCTGGCATCACAACACGAGGCTATCATCACAACAACATCAACATGAGGATGGAAATATTCAGCACTAGGCTGGAATCACAAAAACATTTTGTGTTACTCTGACAAATCCAAAGGACCTTCCTAGGAATAAAAAATATTCCCTAGGATATGAAATCCTAACGGAGCTACCACGTGGTACTCTGACAGACCCAAAGGATCTGCCCAAGAATCATAATATTCCCTAGGATATAAAATCCTAACAGAGCTACCAATACTGATCATGATACCATAGTATCATTAGCACTACTCCCCCTTTCGAGGGAGGTCCTTTTGGACTATACCAAGCTTGTCTCGAAAGTGCTCAAACTTTACACGAGATAGAGGCTTGGTCAACACATCTGCAACCTATTCATTTGTGCCAACATATTGGAGTTTTATGGCTCCTCTCTGCATCATATCTTGAATGAAGTGATATCGGATCTCTATGTGCTTCGACTAACCATGGAACACATCATCTCTATAAAACTTTGGTTATCGCATAGGATCAAGGTGGCTTCCATCTCTAGATCTAATAGATATGTTAACAACATCCAAAGCCATAGAGCTTCACAACTGGTGGAACATGAAACAATGTATTTCGCTTCTGTCGTGCTCAGAGAAATGTTGAATTGCTCCCTACTCTACCATGAATTCATGGTTGACCTGAGACTGAAACAACATCCTGAAGTGCTCTTTCTATCAGAAACACTTCCAACTCAATCTGAATCAATATATCCATAAAATTTGAAGTCATGATCTCCATTATAACTGAGACCAAAATCCAACATACCCTTAAGGTATCTCATCACATGTTTTAAATCATCAAGGTCAACATGTCTGGGATCTACAAGATATTGACTCAAGACAAAACATATATCTGGCCTGGTATTCATCATATACATCATTGAACCAATAATCTGTCTGTACAGACTCCAGAGTAGCAATAACCAATTCTGACGAGGTATCTACCAGGAGCTTCAACTTCGTTTCCATGGGTGTGTACATGGATTTACATTTCAACATGTCAAACCTCTTTATCATTTCAACTGCATACTTCCCTTGGTTAAGGAAGATCTTCTTTGGGCTCTACCAAACTTCAAGACCTAAGAGATAAAGCATTAGGTCTTTCATCAAACTCTGTAGCGAGCTTCTTCTGCAATCGGTGATGAGATTTCCTTCATCTTTTCAAGAATACATCATCTACATATAGTAGTAACATCACTAGTTCATCATTCATAACCTTGAGATAAAGGTTAGAATCAGCTTTACTCTTGGTAAGGCCCAAGCTCTTCAGGAAACTGTCAATTCTGCCATATCAAGCTCTAGGAGCTTGCTTCAACCTGTACAGATCCTTCTTCAACCTGCAGACCTGAGTCTTTCTATCTTCAAATTCAAACCAAATTTTCACATTATATTGTACCACTGGTATACTTGCTCAGCTACAACTCAATATGCACAATCATATGTTAGCTCTATGTGTTTTCTGCAAAGCATCATCTGTCTCACTGCCAGAGAGTATGTCCTCTCCTCTTTCTGCAACTATTCTTCTAGAAGTGGGATTCTGCACCTACATTTTTTCTAAGGTTGAGAATGACTGTTCCATTCTCACCGTGACTGTTGAAATCTGAGAGTAACTCCTCTACTTCGTCATGGAAACAACTTCATCTGAAACTGAGAGTGGCTCAATAACTCATACTGAAGGTAGCTCTTCTTCTTTCATGGAGGTAACTCTATATTTTATTGCAGTCATGTCTCCATGACCCAACTAATGTAATGCACCAAATGCCACTCAATTTTAAATATGGGTATTTCTCCCCCTACATCTCATACTATATATGAATCATGGTTTTTCTAGTTGTCTTCATAAATACTGGAACTGTTTCTTCAATTACTGGAGTAAGTGTCTCGTCATAGTCTTCTCCCTCTTTCTAGGAGAATCCTCTGGACACACATCGGGCTTTGTACATATGCAACATGCTTGATCTGTATAGATCAATCATGGAAGTCAATACTGAATTCTCTTCTAGTCTCGTGGAAGAATCCATATCCTAGTCTTTCTGACTGGCTTCCTTCTCTGTCACTGAAACAAGGGAATATTACAGGAGATTTCATATCTCTTAGGATTCTCTGAAGTTACGATATAGTCTTCTCATTGCATCTGTCTCCCCAATCCTAGAAGTTGTCTCTTCATCTAATCCTTTATGAGATTAGGCTTACTCTTGATTTCTTTTGAGTCTACAAGGACTACATCATCTCCTATGGGGTATACTTGGTGTTGAATACCAAGTCAAAATATGAAAAACTGACTCAGACTTCAAGTGAATTATGTTTCCTGTCAAGGTGGCTTCATTATCCTTTGAACAAGTCTACTGTGAGTTATTGTTCTAATGTTCGGTCATCTTTGGAGCCTTCTTCTCCTTAAAATCAATCTCCGTATGAGATACTTTGGATCTCAACAGATAGCTTCTTCTTCATCTTCTTTGGTACATGAATGTATATGGTTATGTACATAGTCTGCTTCATGTCTCATCTAATATGTTGCCTTCTGCAACCTTCACTGTAGCTTCCTCAGGGTAATTGCCTGTGACCTGAAACAAGGCCAACAAACATCAAGAAAGAATAATACTCTTTTCATAATAGTAAATAAAATAATAGCACGAATAATCATCACAATAACTCCTTTAGAGCTTTCACTTGTGAACTGTTTGAAACAAGGATCAAAAGTAAGAAATAAAATACAAGATGAGATCAACATTCTTCTAGTGTTGTGATCAAACATTCATCCAAGGTAACCTCGAATCAACACAATAGGTTTCTCCTAGAGGATTTGTTAGTTGTATCTGGTAAATAATTGCATTAAGCATTTATCTCAATATTCTCACATGCTACCAAGCATAATGATTTTCAAATACTGCTACCTCAACTGTAGTGTTTAATTGTAATGGGGTAGTTATCAACTTGTCATGTGCAACTTTGAATCTTATCAACTTAATTAATTAAACTTGGAACCTGGAGTCATGTCCTCAAGAATGAGTGTGTGTTTCTTTTCTTCCAAGAGTCCTTTACTCAAGATGACAAGTGCTTTCTTCAACCTGTCCTCTGTACTAAGACAATATTCTATCTTGACAGAAAGTTGGGTTAGAGAATAAATTCTATGGTCTCAACTTTAATCCATCTAATACCTTGACTTTAATTTTTACCAAAGGTTAGTATTATGGTCATAGCTTCAACATGCAACCTAGATCAAAATAATGTCATAACAAATAGATGCATATCAGAATAATCAAACCTGGGTTGAATTATTTCTCTGAATGTGTTGGATCTTGAGATCCTTCTGGATCTATGGCAAGAGATCCTTTCTCCTGCAAATACCTTTTAAAGCTTAACAATTTAAACATATGTGAGTACATACCTTTGATAGCATTTGTAGGTAGTGGCACCATCTGGTAGCAGTAGTAATAATTACCAACCCTTTTAAAAC
Organism: Picea engelmannii; assembly: GCA_009831015.1. Classification (NCBI taxonomy): domain Eukaryota; kingdom Viridiplantae; phylum Streptophyta; class Pinopsida; order Pinales; family Pinaceae; genus Picea; species Picea engelmannii. The sequence goes on along the minus strand of ML784622.1, from coordinate 181,708 downwards.
TTCAAGGGTGACTGCAACTGGTACTGCAGTTGATACCTCAACTGACACTCCAACTACAATTGATATTGCAAATGATTATGAAACTGCAACTGCAACTGCAACTTAGGGTTTTATGAGGAAACCCTAATTTTTCAAACTTCAAATTTTGAAATTCTGATCCAGGGGCTAGATGCAATGAGATGAGGTGAGTAAGCTGGTGCAGTCAGATTTATGAAAATCCAAATTTTACCCCTTCAAACTGAGCTTGCAGAAATCTGGACTGGTACTTCTAGTATTGGTTCTGGTTTCCTGGTTTTCTGGTACTTCTGGTTTTCTAGTACCAGTGAAAACTAGGGTTTCACTTTTCGAGAGTTCTATCCACTGAAAACGTGTGCTCAAGATGCCAAAAGCTTCTACTAGGTTAGGGCGCACTTTTCTATATGGTTTTTAGGCAAAAATTCATCTCCAACAAAAGCCCTAATTTTCTTGTACGACAACAATGATGTTTTTCTTTATCCAGTGAAAGATTCTCTCTTCAGTTTAGCTCGGATACCATGTTAAGTTTGAGATATTATTAAGTTTCTTTTCAATTTACTAGATAACAATAACATAGGTAGGATCACTGAGAGAAACACAATCACAAGATACACAACATTTATCTTGGGAAACCCTCATGGGGAAGAAAAACCAACAAAAAATTCCTTAATATAGATAGCCAATACAATGCCAAGACAATAAACCAAACACTAGAGAATATCCAACACTGAGCAATGTGTCTCTCTCTCTTCCTTCTCCCGACAACTGGCAACTGTAGCTTCCTTCAAACTTGCGCACTAAATGAGTGAGCTGAGTGAGTGAGATAATGAGGCGTTGGCTTCCTTTATTTATACAAACTGGTAGGTGTTGAAAAGGTGTCTCTTCATTGCGAAGGGCCGACTTGTCTTCTTAGTGGTTAAAACCACTTTAATTAGGCCTGGGGGCCGACTTCTTAATTTGCATGATACTTTTAGGGTTTGACCAATCCACAAAAGGGGATTTGGTCAATTACCATGCCCGACATGATCAATCCAAAAAAGGGGATTTGATCTATAAATAAATGACCGAAATAATAATAATAAGTAGAATACTCTTTGCAGTTACAATATTTCAACACATTCATGGATCGCCTACATGTAAAGTCCTTGGGAAGGTTCTCGACCTGTCCCTTTTCTTCTTTCAGAACACACCAGTGGGTCAATCATGGGGACTCGTGGTAGACAACCCTCCATCTCTCATGTTGTCCTCTAACTGATAGCTTTCTATCACCTCAGAAAACCCTCCATACTTACAATCATTGAGGGTGGTTGGTTTCTCAACCACCAGTCCTTCCTCATTAACTGGTTTTCCTTGAAATCAGGGCTAAGGGAAATGATCATAATACTTCAACAAGGTGGCTTGGGGTCCTTTAGCTTAATAGAATCTCCTATCATTCCTATAGTGGTATCATGGCTAGTAATTTAAGGCTTCACCCCCATAGTTAGTTGTTTCCATTTACAATTAAACAATAATACAACTACAATGTCTATGTGTCATCACATGGCAATCATTAATCATGATTAATTACAAGTTGGGGGAAATAGGGGTCTTACACATAGTTCATTGCAACATAGAGTTGGAAAAACATGTGCTAAAAAATCTTCTTGAGCGAAACCCTAAAAAAGTTGGAATTTATGTGTTTCTTGCAAACATTTATGTTGCTATTGAAAGGTGGGAGAATGTGAAAAAGGTAAGACAAATGTTAAAAGACAAGGGGTTGAAAAAAAATCTAGGATGTTGTTGGATTGAAATGAACTTATTAAAAACATGGAACTATAGATGGTTTTGATGAAGGGTGGTGAAGTAGTGGTTTGAGGAAAGAAGTTCAAAGGATAAAGTTATGGCTACTTGTTGAGAATATTTGGGTGAGCACATAGACCATATCTATAAAGAACTATTTTTCCTCAGAATTGGAGTGACCTAGTCTAGTTGAGGTCTTGATTTGTACATTGTACACCTCAAGAAAGGACATGTAGTATTTTAACTTGTCATGATTATTGTTGAACATTGCTATCTATCCCATTGAATTATCGTTTTTTGCGATCACTAGCCTTTGATGGATATTATTAGAGGTAGCTAATTATTGTTAGATGTGTTGTAACATTTTTTAGCATAGTCAAAATTTGACTTTCCCACCATATTGCTTAAAACCCACCAGCTTCCTATCTTCCCTATCTAGTTGGTATTCAAGTGGATGGTGGGTTTCCAAGATTGGTTTAGATGGCTACAAACTAAGCCAATCCTAGAAACCCACCATCCACAATCTTGATAATTAGGTATCCTTCTCCCTAGCTCTCCCCCTGACCTCATTCCTTCCCCCTCTTGGACCTTTCCACTTTTCTCTAGTTAGCCTTGCTAGCCTTCTTTCTCCTCCTCCCTAATTTTATCCCTTTTTCTCTTTCTTCTTCCATTAACATGCCCTTTCTCACCTTACCCTTCCCTTTATTCTCTCTTGTAACTGCTCTACCCTCCTCTCTTGCTCCCTATTTGTCTCTTATTCACCGCTTTATCTTATTAGGTTATTTCACATTAACTTTTCTCCTATCCTTCTCCCTTATTACATCACTTCTTCCCCCTCTTTTGATTACTTCAGATATATTTGTCTTTATCTTTCAATTTTCTTGTTTTCAACCCTTCTTTTTACACTAACAGTATATAATAATGTATCACAATACATTATGATAATACATCTTTTATTACATTTTGTTATTAAATTATTTTTAGACTACCTTCATTATTTACCTCTTGCTCACTATACATCTTTCTCTTTACATTTTTTTACCATATTTTTTAATTATATTTTTAACTATTTGGCCCTCATCACTTACCTCCCACATGTGCTTTCGCTAAATCATCATTTTATCTTTCTTGATATGTATCCTTACTATTTAATCACATCTCTTTCATCGTCATCCTAGGTCACATGACCTTACAACTTGCATTTATACTCAAATATAATCTCCTCGCTTATTCATCTCTCCACAAGGTTTTACATTTTGCATTCTCCATCCTTACCCTTTTGTTTATCCTCTCTCTCTCTCTCTCTCTCTCTCTCTCTCTCT
>ML784622.1:154917-170266 GCA_009831015.1 Picea engelmannii | reverse complement strand
CCCTGGGTGTCTGCCACTGCCTTTAAGACAACATGCATCTGATTCTTGTTATTGAAAGCTTTCTTCAAACAATTTGCATACATTCTTGAGGTTAATCAATCTGTCAGTATAAAAAGGGGAAATTGACAGAGAAGCAATGGGGAATTCTAGTTGATAATTTCCTCTGCGGCCGCTGCTGGAGCCTGCAAACGCTTACCTGAGATGGACTCGGATCGGATGCTTATCTGCGAGTCCTAAATTGGGGTTTTCGTTGTGTAAATTTTCCTCTTATCTTCTTCATGTCCACCGCCGTACAGGATGCATCGTTCCACATTCTTTCACGCACTGAAAGCACCAGGTCGGATCGTGCGGCTCAGATCGTCAGGCCGTCGGAGCTGTGCCACGTATGTGACGCTACCCGTACCATTTTAGTCGTACGGTCAACTAACCTTGCCATTCGATTGGCGACACATGGCATGCATCCAACGGTTAGATCCAAAGGCTCTGGATTCGCCACGTGGTGAGCATCCAACGGTTCGATCGGGCAGTTTTTGTTGCGCCACGCGATGTCCATCCAACGGCTACATCCGGTGGCTCTTGACTCGCCAGTTGGCATGCATCCAACGGCTAGATCCGGCAGCTGTTGACTCGCCACGTGGCGTGAATTTAACATCCCAATCTAACGGTTGGATAGCCACGTGGCGTGTATCTAATGGCAAGATCCAACAGCTATGGACTTGCCACGTGGTGCACATCTCACGGCGTGATCCAAGGGCTGTGAAATCCCACGTCACGTGCATCTAACGGTAAGATCCAAGCGCTGTGGACTCGCCACATGGCGTGCATCTAACGGCCTGATCCAAGGGCTCCAACGTGCTACGTGGCCTACATCTAACGGCCCAATCCAAGGGCTCTGGACTCACCACATGGCCTACATCTAACGGCCCGATCCAAGGGTTCTGGATTCGCCACTTGGCGTTCATCCAATGGTACGATGGAAGGTCGACCTCGCCATGTGGCGTGCATCCGACGGCCAGATCTAGAGGCTGTGATCTCGCCACGTGGCATGCATCTGACGGCTAGATCTGCCAATTCTGATCTCGCCACGTGACGTGCGTGCATCCGACGGCCAAATCTGACCACTGTGATCTTGCCACGTTGTATCAGCAGGCCAAATCACGTGGCTGTGATCTCGCCTCCAGATATATTCGATAGCCATGAGTGCATCGATGGTTGTCCACCCATAGATTTCAATGGGACAACCATAGCTCTGTTACCTGGACAATCATGTACCAGGAGCCGTCCGCTGGGAGCTCACGAAGGAAGAGAAGTTGCAGCGCTCGCTGGGGTCATGGAATCTTTCACTTGCACGGCACAACCTTTCCTTACCTTAACCGCCGCTTTGCTGCAAAAACGAAGACAAAACCTATCTTGCATTTTGGTTGAATCTTTATTCCTTAATCAAACCACCATTTATGGCACTTCGTTTTCTAGTTGGGTAGTGTCACTTGCTGTTAAATTAAATGAATAAAAATTAATAAGTTTATAAAAAAAATTGCAACATAATATACCTCGTGGTTTTATCAGGCCTGAGTTTCTTCGTGGTATTGATAACCGATATTAGCCTGGGCATTATGGTGGTATTGATACCGACATAGTAATCTTCTCTTTATACTATTACTGCATATATTTAGATATTTTGTCCTCTTGAAAGATTAAGGTGTGTATGAGAATATCAAGCTCCTTTGGGAGAAATGGCTAGCTGCCAGTTTTAAGTTATTTCGACTGTATAAAAGCGAATACAATGTTAAATACCCCACAACAACAACCCCGTCGCAGAAGGCATAGACCCCGATACACCATTGCAGAAGATGTGAAAGCCTGCAGTACCAAAGCGAGAGCCTGTTTAGTTTCTTGAACACCGTTAATTTTAAAGTTAACGGTTTGCTATCTCTTTATTGAAATCTAGTTCGTATAAACAGGCTGTAGCATTTGACCCTCATGAAATTACCTTTTTTTTCCAAGTAGGAGAAGTATATGCTCTACCTTATCTCTTTATATTTCGTGGTATGGGTCGCAGTTTTGTTCAAACGTGGCGGAAAAATCTGGGCTGCGCAATGCTGCTTTGCTGTTGATTTTGTCCAGAAAAGGCCATCAGAAAAGGATGGACGAAACATGCCAAAACTGAATCTGAAAACGGGACAACCAAGACATCTTCGGCCGTGGTCATACTACATGGAGATTTATGCCCGTGGAAAGTTTATATTGTATGGATCTTGAATCCCAATGCCGACAACTCACACAAATCGCAAGGTCGGATCGTGCGGCTCGGACCTTCCAGCCGTTGGATCTGTGCCACGTACGTGGAGCTAGGAGGTGTAATCTGTACCATTTTCGTCGTACGGATTGTTAGCCGGGCCAGCGGATTTTTGACACGTGGCATGCATCCAAGGGTTATAGAATCGCGATGTGGCATGCATCTAACGGCTTGATCCAAGGGTAATATCGAAGGGCTTTGAACTCGCCACGTGCCAAACATCAAGTGGGCATATCGAAGGGCCTTGGACTTGCCACGTGGAGACCATCGAATGGCCAGATCCAAGGATAATGACCTCGCCACGTGCCGTGCAGCCGACGGTCAGATACGGTCGCTATGGTATTGCCACGTCGCATGCATCCAATGGATCAAACTCACGGCTGTGATCTTGCCACGTGGCCTTCATCTGTCAACTAGATCCAGCGGCTCTTATTTAACCACGTGGAATACATCCGGTGGCTATGATCACACCACGTGTCGTGCATCCAATGGCCAGATCCTGGTGCTCTGATCTCGCCATGTGGCGAGCATCCGACGGCCAGATCCGGTGGTTATTATTTCGCCACGTGGCATACATCCAACGACCATATTCGACAGCTCTGATCTCGCCAGGTGGCATACATCCGACAACCATATTCGACAGCTCTGATATCGCCAGGTGGCATACATCCGACGGTTAAATCAGACAGCTCTTCTCTTGCCACGTGGCATACATCCGACAGCGAAATCGAAGAGATTTCATTTCGCCACGTGGCATACATACAACGGCCAGATTTGACCTCTCAGATATCGCCACGTGGCCAACATACAGCGGTCAGATTTGGCGGCTGATATCGCCACGTGCTGTACATACAACGGCCAGATTAGACCAATCAGATCTCACAACGTGGCATACATCAAACGGCTAGATTCGACGGCGGATGATCTCGCCATGCGGTATACATGCAACGGCCAGATTCGACCGAAGCAACCTATAACTCTGTTATAAAGATTCAGGAAAATTTATTGTTAGGCGAATCTGGGATATATGGATTTCATGCGAAGCTTCTTCTGTCGTTTGACCAGCCCATGTACGGCCCGCAGAATCCTCCCCTGGTGGCACCAAACGGTGATATGGGCATCGATGGGATGATCAACATCGCCACTGTTCTTGCGGGAGCAGTGACCAATCCCTTCAACAATAGTATAATTTTGTCAGTAATTGTCTCGCTTCAATATACGCAGAGGAGGCAGAGGCAGAGGCCTAAACACTATCCGCAGAGTTCAATACTCAGTGCAGAAGTTTCAATACAGAGTTCAATATCACAGAGCATAATCACCAGAATCAAATACGGTTCACCGCAGGATCGAAAATGGTTCACCCTAGAATCAAATATGTTTCGCTACACAACTCACCGCAGTTTCTATGTATTTTGATCACCCTAAAATCAAATTGCTACACAGCTCACCGCAGTTTCTAAGTATTTTGATCACTTAGAATCAAATCTGGTTCAACCCAATGATCGAAAATGGTTCACAGAGAATCAAATTTCACAACCTTTTTCAAATATTTTAATTTATACTATATGTTTAAGAATTTAAGAATTTAAATGTAATCTTAAAATTTATTATATATAATAAAATTAATTTTAAAAGATATTAATGTAAGAATTTAAAAATTTAAATGTAATCTTAAAATTTGTTATATATAATAAAATTAATTTTAAAAGATATAAATGTAAGAATTTAAAAATTTAAATGTAATGTTAAAATTTATTATATATAATAAATTTAATTTTAAAAGATATTAATGTATTAAAAAAATTAATTTAAAAGATATTAATGTATTGATAAGTGTTTTTTACACCCCAATACATAGATAATTAGTATTTAACATGGAGTTAAGACATGACATTTCATTCTTAATTAGTACATAAATAAATTTAACACAAGTTAATGAAAATTACTAACATAGATCTATCTTAATTCTGTATATATCAAGTATCTAGAGGGATCAAATCTCTAACCTTTCTTCAAGTTTTACATTCTAAAAAAGGTTTTCATCTCGAGATTTGATTCCTCTGTGCCCTTGATAAATCCAAGTTTAATAAATCAATATTAAAAACTATACTTAATTAAGTGTTAAGTTTTTATAATGATGTCATGTTTATTTAGAATTCATGTTTTCAAAACTACGCTGAATTAATGAAAAATTGGAATTCCCTCTATAGTGGGATTTAGGTAATGATGGGTGGAAAAAGTCCAAATTGTAGAATGTTTATTTTAATTTGGTTTAATAATAAAAATAATGAAATTCTAATTTAACTTAAATAAAATCATTATTATTCTCTTTCCAAGATATTTGTTAGCCATCCCTACCAAGAGTTCATAGATTTAGTGACCATTCTCCTCATGTTAGGGAGGAGGCCTATCTACTTACTCTTTGAGATGTACCTACTTATTTCCCTCTACGAAGGATGTCCTTAATGGAATGGTCTATACACCACCCAACTTCTTGGGATTGTGGGAAGCAAGAGATGACTTACGTGACTATGTCCCACAAAGCTTGAGTGGGAGGAAAGACATAGTTGATGGTCATTATTGGGAAGGAGTAACTTATTAAACTTCACAGGCCCCCAAAAAAATTATTATTTTCTTTTGTGTTTTTAAACTTAATTTGGCTGTGGATTTTATGAACTCAATATCACTATAAGCACATTAAATATCATTTTTCCCAAGAAGTTTTTTGAAGTGTCCATCTATGATTTTTTTCTATGCACCTCAAAGTTCTAATATTGTTGTATAAAGGGCACCTTAGAAGGAAATGAGACTTGTCTTCAATCTTCTCTATGTTGCATATAATACAATGTATTTTTTCCCAATGAGTTTTTCATAAGGGTCCATTTGTGAGTTTGATTATGCATTTAAGAGTTAGTTTTTAGTTTGGTTGTGCACATTTTGTTGGTCATTATTGGGAAGGGGTAACCTATTAGACTTCACATAGGTGAATGTCCCACCTGGCATTCAAACAATCAGAAAAGAGTTATTATTTGCTTTTGTGTTTTCAAACTTACTTTGGTCATGGATTGTATGAACTATGTTGTGACTACGAATATCACTATAAGCACATTAAATATTGTTGTAGAGAGGGTAACTTAGAAAAAACGAATGTCTTCAATCTACTCTAGGTTGCATAGAATAGTTTTTTTTCCCGATTTTTTTGAAGTGTTCATCTATGATTTTCACTATGCACCATAGAGTTAGTTATAATATTATTGTGTAATGGGCATCTTAGAAGGAAATATGCCTTGTCTTCAATCTCCTCTAGGTTGCATAGATTATAGTGTTCTTTTTTCCTTTGGAGTTTTCATAAGGGTACATTTGTCATCTTGGTTATAAAATTAAGAGTTAGTTCTTAGTTTAGTTGTGCACCTTAAAATTAGTTCTTAATTTTGAAACTTGCAACCTTATTAGGGTAGGAAGGATTTTCAAATCATTTTTTATAACCTGTCTCTCTTTTGTCTTTGATATTTTCATCACTTTGTTTTCAATTTTAAGTTTTTTTCATAGAGGATTATACCATCTTGGATGTTCCAATGTTCTAAACATTTATCAAAGTCATTTTTCCAACCTATGTTTTAGCTAAAGATGGGTAAGGGAAGAGATGTGTACATTTTTATTAATGATGATGTTGATGTTATCTTCCTATGAGATTGACAAAGTTTATTAGACACCTAAAAAAATCAAAATAAATAGTATTCAAACTTTCATTTTTTATATTTGCACATAGTAAAATGAAAATATCAATACTCTTGAGTAATTAAATTATAAAAATCAAACTAAATATTGTTTTGAACATAGTAAAATGAAAGTATCAATATCTTTAAGCAATTAAATTATGAATATCAAACTAAATATTGTTTCGAACATAGTAAAATGAAAGTATCAAGTTCCTCCTAGAGAATCATCAAATTATGAAATTAAGATCCCAACTAGATTTCCATTAAGTTTTATGATGCTTATGAGTTGGATAAGTCTAAGATTGGGTGTTGTAAGGGATTTTATTTTCTTAGTTGTAGTTGCACCATATTGGGATAATGTTTCAAAGTTCCTAGGCTCAAGGTCACGACTTTATATGCATCTCAATGGTCAGTGGTTGGGATTGGTAATTCTTTATAAACTATTTTGCATGGGTGATTTGCGACACTATGGGTTTAGTGTGTTCAATTATAGTTTTCCAATTATGTTTCTTAGGTGATAACAACAATCTTGTTTACTTAGAATTTGTGTTGAGATAACTTTTGCAGATCTAAAGTTGTGGCGGGGTAATATTTCTTGGTATTCTTCTTGCCATGCACTTCATGTACCTTGTTCTAGTTGCAGATTGATGTTTGATGTGTGACTATTGGGATTCCCTAAAGTCAGAGCTCGAGAAGAGAAGAGACAATAGTAGATTCTTCAAGTGTGGACTATTGTGATAGTTGTGATTTGGATTCTAGTTCGCATGCGTCTTCCTTGGTTGATTCGAGGACAAGTCAATGAATAATGATGGGGGCCTCTTAGGCTCTAATTGTTTATGAACACAACTTTGATTTTTTTTCTCATAGTTATGGTCATTATGAGGTAGTGGATTTATGGATTATTTTGTATTAATGACAAAACATGGGGTTATAAATGTAAAAAGGGTTTGTATTGTAAATGGAGTTGGTGGGTCTATTATTTCCCACCTCCGTTGGGCATTGTGTAATATGGGTTTGGGGGTTATTGAGATCATATCGTATGTCTTGCATATGTTTTCAATTGTCTTCCAATCAATAAAAACATATTTGGAGATTATTTTAGTTCTTTTGGTGCTTGTTTGCTATTGAAAAACTCGTAGCTATGTGGTTATTAGTTGTGAAATTAGTATTTATATGGTTTAACGAAGTTTGTGGTTGCTTATATTAGAGTTTGATTTTATAATAACTTGGTTGTATGAGAAAAGTGTCAACATATTTTTCATATTTCTTTTTATAATTATGGCTTGTTTTTTTTCATAATTTTTATTATCATTATGATCTACTAGTTTTATTTAACTTTCTTTCACTTTTACATTAAACACTCTAGTTTTTCATTCTTTTTAATTTACACATCTACTCTTGATGCAACCACCTAGTATTATTGAGCCACATACTTGTAAATATTACATGATATAATCATGTCTCCAATGCATCTTGTCAAGGCTAATAAGAAAAATACCCATAAATTGGTTCAGTCACATTCTTAAGTGAATTTGCACTTATGATAGAAACCTACAAAAACGATATGTAAATTTAAATACAAATCTTCAAAATCTAAACAATGTGTCAAATATCAAGGCCTAACTATTTACCCTTTCCCAATGATAATGATAACAAGGATTCACATAAAAATGAACAATTGGTAAATTTCCATACAAATGGACAAGGCTATCATGCATGGATGTATTGTCAAATATTCAAATATTTTGTAGTTCTTACAAGTATTATGATGAAATTTCTTAGTTCTACACCGCGTCCTTCTATTAAATTTTCTCCATGGATAGTGATGAAATTAAAAAAAATGTACTATACATTTGCTTCTTGAAAAAAGATAAATATCATTTATCACAAAAGGGTGATTAATCATACCAACAATCTCATAAATTTCAAGGCCTTCACAACTAGATTTTTTTAAAGCTAAATTATTTTGCACCTCCATATCATGCATTTCACGTCAATTCTAGTTAGTAATGAAAATGCTACTTGACTAAATCAAAGCACTTCAATGCGACCATTTATTTAGTTCAAAAGAAACAAACTATATAGAGGAATTACTCAACAACATATTTTAGTAATCCATATTACCAAAAATTTAACCACGAGACTTGTTTCTTGCTTTGTTCCCTAGTCTTGTCTCATTCCCACCTTGACACTACATTCCTAATCAATTTTATATGTATAATATACTCAAAGAGGTTTCAATGTTATTATCCCTTGAAAACTCTATTCCCATTTCTTGTTTTTGGTAAGATCATGCCTAATGTGCCTTGATCATTGAGCAAATAAAGGTTTGATGTTGTATAGATCACACATGATTTACACAAGCATTACTAGCAATGGATTAGCCCAAATCCAACAAAATTAGTGTATCATGAACATGGACAAGTTTATCTCTACTCAATCATAATGAAATACTGTCATGGCATATGATTTATTAAAATTTGCATGTTTAATGGAGTGCAATTTTGATGATCTTCCACATTGCATTCATGCTACTCATCTCATACATTGTCTTAAGGTAACCCCCCATATTTGGATTTCTTTGGCATGCCATTTTTGTTGCATCATGGAGACATTTTCATTTACAAATTTCATAGTCTATCTCTTTAAAATTCTTCTACACACTTTGTTTTGAGATTGGACCAAGCTTTTAAAAAAGGGCTCAATTCCCATTAATATAATAATTGTGTTTGTATTAAAGTTCTATCAAGTATAAGAATAGTAACACTTGAAGAAGGGACCACCGTCTCTATCCTAACAAGCAAGATTCACCAACCACAAAGTATATTTCAATTCAATAAAGGTAGCTTGTAATGACTTTTTCAATGATTTTTTCTTTTGAAAATGATACATTTATCTAATAGTTGAAAATACCATCTCTAGATCAACATCATCTCACAAATACAAGGCAAAAGTCATGGCCACTTTGTGATTATAATGTTAGGTCCCAACAAATTACATGCCATATAACACTTGTCAATTATTTGCAAGATCTAAATTTATAGATTTCAATGGCTAAATTGATGTAACACCCTGTTTCCCCCAGATTGTAAATATAACTGAATTGGCCAAGGACTATGGAAAAACTCATAAGTATGAATATGTTCTGTAAATGGACCTGCAGGAAGAGGTCAATGAATGTAAATGATAGTTTGAATTTATTGCAGAACTGCTGAGAGGGGATGTGCGGAAAAGAGACCGCAATGGTGGTGGAGGGCACCTTGAAAAAGGGGCGTTAACTTCCACTGAGAATTTAATACCGTATTTGGACTCCACTGGCCCGGAGAACCAAAAGCGGCTCGCTGGCCCTGAAAATTAATGGCTCGCAGAATGGTAGGCGGATGTCTTGATGAGGGATGGGATGGTGAACCGCCCATCCGTAGGGACGTCAGGCCTGATCAGTGCGAGGGAAATCGTGCCACACGAACCTCGCGAGAGGATAAGGCGTATGGCTGTAACGATTGAAAGGGGAGACGCGAGGGAAACTCTGGCAATTTTTTTACGCAGAGTAAGTGATCGCAGAGAGGGAGGATTGCAACCTTCGCTCCTGGACACTGGCAGACAGAGAGACGCAGGTCTCAGGAAATCGTGGTCTCAGCTCAGGGGTGGCTAGTGGTACATCCTTTTGGAGTCGCTACGCCTACGGTTGGGTGGAAACGAGCACCCCTCTCAGCAGGCGCTTCCATTGCTGAACTTACTTCTGATAAGTGTTTTGACCATATTGCATCTGGAATTTATATGCTGTCACATACGTTCATAGACTTGTGGAATTGTACATGTTTTCCTGTGTAGAAATATCTGTGTATTAATTGATGATAAGGAGTAGATATTAGCTCATGGAACTGTGAAATTGTAAAGGATTGCAGCATGAGAGTGTTCGCGTTACGCTTGATATGAATAAGTTGATATATTCTTATCACAAAGGATACCACGCACGACGTACGTTGATAAAATGAAGCCAATCGTGCCCAGCCATTCTCGGGAAGTTTTCTTCCTTTATCCGCTCCCGGAAATGACCTGGTAAGAATCTCCTCACAGAGATTCCCTCCTTGGAAAGGTTCACCCCGAACCCAGAATAAGGATTCGAATGCACAGGCATTATTAACCCTGCACGAGGAGGAACGATCTCATTACGGTTCCCAGGTAGTAGTGTTGTGAGGAGTGACAAGTCGACGGATGAGATCTCGTCGGAGGAACCATAGTCGCTCACGACTATTAGATAGATGAAAGTAATGCAGGCGTTACATACCTTGCCCATGTCCTCCATCATCGTGAGCAACGAGAAAATGGGGATCATAGAGCCCAAGATTCAAAGGAAACAAATCTAGATCGTTAGATCTCGGTCCAAATTACCCGTCAGCTGAGGGATTTGGAGAAGCTGCGCAGGGGTTAAGCACCGGGGTGGGCGTATGAGGAAGTGATCTGAGCCATCAGATCTGGGGTAGAAATCCCGTAAGCCGTGGATCTCGGCAGAACACGTGTCAGTGTTCGAGAGGCATCGGGATTTTTACCATCGGAGATTTGGGGAGTATAGATCCGTTGCATATGGAAACCGCGATACGCGATACTCCGATACAATCAGGACCGTCCATTAGCGGAGACGCGTGGCGAGAGATCTGAGGGAGTCGGAGATCGACATATCGGGTTTTTGAATGCATAGAACTCTTGCCATCCGGAATCGCGATCCGCGATTTACCGATAGGATCTGAGTCGTCCATCTGAGGGACAGGTGTCGGAGTTTACGGCGCTATCGGAGTTTGACGCATCGGAGAATCGGAGTGCTCGAGGCCATGAGAACCAAGACCTCATAAGTCTCGAAACCCCGAGAATCAATCCGGGCCGTCCGTCCGCGAGGACAGGTGGCAAAGGATCGGGTGCCTTCGGAGTTTTGTTCATCGGAGTTTTCGATGGTAAGGGAATTGTGCATCAGGACATCGCGACCCGCGATTTCCCGATGAGATCTGAGCCGTTCATGACGAGGACGCGTGTCAGAAGATCCCGAGGGTTCGGGGTTCGGCAATTCGGGATTCTCGACGACAAGAAACTCACGACAGGAGGAATCGCGAAATCCCGAAACGCGACGGTCCCCTAGTTATAGCACTCCAGTGGAGGACAGGTGTCACTCCACGCCATCATAAGGAGTGTGGGCCATAGGCTCCGGAACAAGGGACAAATGTCGGAAGACCAAGCTTGGCCGTGAATTCACGCCAAGTGGCATCGGGGATCGGGGAATCGGAATTTCGAATGCATGTGCATCGCGACATTATAAACCCCGAAACCCCGATGGGTAGTTATAAGAGTGGTGGACATATGGTAGAAGGTCACATGAGAACGGAGCTAGCCTAGAGGGCTAGTGCGTTAGGGGCATATCAGGGATCGGAGAATCGCGAGTTCCGAGGACTCGTGAATTGCGACATCAGGAAACCCGAAACTCCGATAGGAGTTGCCCCGAAAGGAGGTAGGACCACGGCCGTAAAGGCAGTGAACCACAGGCTTGGCCTGGGGAGCTAATGCATGAGGAGCGCATCGGAATTCGGAGGAATGCGAGTCATAGGGGTGAATGAGTTTGACATTAGAAACCTCGAATTCCGATATTTCACCAGGGGTTGGTATTTCGCAAATGCCGGTTTTCTGGAGATTTCTCACTTGAGGGAGATTAATCCAAAATTTTTAAAATTATGATAGTGGGTGTGTTACAATTGAACCTTCAAACTCTAGCCCAGTAGGAATAGAGAAATTGAAATGGTAATGTAAAATAACTCAGCACAAATCTTTCCAATATAGATACAAGAACATAGCAATTGAAAGGCATGCATTATCACTATTGACAAAGGCCATTAGACCAATACCAATGGACATAGTCATATTATCATCTAGAAAGGGATAAAAGTTGACTTGAAAGCTCTATTAACTAATTACTAAATAAATCTATTGAGAATACTAATGTCTCATTTGAAAAGGAGACTATTGAAAAGGTAAAGGTGATGTAGAACAACTCACCGCAAATATTTCCAATATAGAAATAAGAACATAGCAATTGAAAGGAATGCATTCTCACTATTGATAAAAACCATTAGAACAATACCAATGGACATGGTCATGTTCTCATCTAGAAAGGGATAAAATTTGACTTGAAAGCTCCATTAACTAATTATTGAATAAATCTATGGGGAATACTAATGTCTCATTTAACAAGAACTATAAAGGGAAGCTCCATAAGCTTCCATTATCTTATAGTTTTCTTTCAGTTGACTTTGCATTATAGCAATTTCATCATTTGCATGTTAAGTTCAACATTAAATCACAAAAAAATGTCAACATTTAATTGTTGATATTACTAGAAAAAAAAAAAAAACATAGTAATACACAAATAATAACATTGAACTGTTGATATTATGGTAGGTGCGGGAGGTATTAACCTCCACGTGTAACCTTGACAAGAATAGAATATTCCGGGAAGCAATAAGAAACCCTAAAGCATTGGACATAACCCTAGAAGACAAGTCGGCTAAAGGAAATATTTTAAAATTGAGTTTTTAGCCTCCATAATGAGAAGTCGACTCAGACAGCTAAGGAGAAGCAGTATAAATATAGGACGCCAGAGCTCAATTGACACACACAACTCGCAACTGCATAAATGTAAGAGCACGCACTACAGAAACTGAGTAAGTGTGCAAGTCTGGAGAGTAGATGCAGTTGCGGCTACTACAACCTCTATTCTTGGTTTTGGGCTTGGACTTTCTATTGGTTATGGTTTGGAATTTCCACCTTGTGTGCTAGTTCCGGAGAGAGGTACGCTACATTGATTGACTATTAGGCGTAGGGTTTGCTTCCAGAATGATTCTTTGTCAAGGTTAAGGTGCTCGGGGGTGGCTTCGGCCTATGTTTGGGTGACAATATTGATATAGTGTCTATGGTTAAACGAGCACACATATTATTTCTAACAGGTTATGGGCCCACACTATCTTCGAACAATCTAACCACTGGAAGATAGATTGGGAGGATTTGCTCAATTACAGTTACAGTTACAGTCAATTTTTTTATTGCAACAACGAAACCCTAACCCTCTTATTAAAGCACCTTAAGCGAAGAGATTGACCTAATTTATGGATAGCCTAGTGCACCCTAACCCATCACACCTCCTGTTACTCTCAGCAAGCTAAGATGCCAAGTTTTCATTTTTGGTCAAAGTCAAAGGTTTACCAAGTCAAAGTCAAAGGTTGACAAAGTCAAAGCAGTCATGACTTACTCTATGAAGTCAGAAAACAAGTTAAAAGGGGCTTATAACTTCAGAGCATGGAAGACAAGGATTTACCTCATCCTTTCCAAGAATAAAGTGTTAGATATCGTGAAAGGAAAGATTGTGGAACCACAGTTTGAAGAAGGAAAAGAGAAAGAACCTCAGAACGTTGCAATTATGGATAAGTTCAAGGACATTGACATAAATTCCATGAGTATCATAGTGGACTATGTAAAAGACCACTTGATACCCTACATATCTCATCTTGACTCATCTAAGAACATGTACGATGCCCTAACTAATCTCTTCTCAATCAGAAACATTGGACAAGTAATGATTCTGAAGAATGAACTTCGTGACATGAAAATGAATGATTATGAAATCATAACATCATACTTTGTGAGAATATCTCAGTTAAGAGATCAACTACAAGATATTTAAGAAATCATTTCAGAGAAGGAACCGGTAAATATAGTACTCAATGGTCTTCCCAAGACATGGGATGCATTTGCCGCAAGCATGAACACAAGGAAGGAGTATCCCACATTTGAAGAACTTTGGACTTGTTGTGCACAAGAAGAATCAAGGATTAACGCAAAAGAGAAATCCCAAAAGAAATACGATGATTAAGCTTTCACAACAAAGTTAAGGAATTTCAGGAATAAGAAGAAGTTTGGCTCAAGGAAGAAACCAAATCAAGAAAAGGATATGTCAAAAATACAATGCTTCAACTGTCAAAAATATGGTCACTACATGAACCACTGTCCTGAGTTAAAGAAAATGAAGGAAACAAACGAAGCATCAGTTGCCGAAGAAAGAGAACCCTCAAAGAAGGCCAAGCAGGATAAATCATACTTCTTCTTCTAAGACAAGGTAACAATGTTCTTCATAGTTCTTGTACATACCATGTTTACATAGTTTATGTACATATCTTGCATATCTATTTCTTAGAAGATAAGATGTTCAAGTGAAACAATACCTATGGAAGAATAATAAGATAAGGATCAATATCACGAAGACTACAAGTCAAGCAATACACATGAAAAGATGAAGTACTTTGACAACCCTTGGTAACAATTCCTGTGGAAGCTATTATATAAGTAACAACTTCCAGATAAGCCGAAATCAAAATAAAACTTGAAGAGACCCAGAAGAAGTCTAAACAGAAAGAAGTCAGCAATCAAGAGGAAATTAGAAAAAAACTTGTGACACTTTGCAGAAGGAAATAAGAATGCAGACAGAAGCCTGGACTCTCTTAGATGGAGGGAGTTGATTACATAATTCAAAAAGAAGAGCATGCATGCATGAAGAAAGGATTAGGAGGGAGATAATCCTAAATGATATGATCCATTGAGGATTATGAAGTATATGTCCATGTTCCAATTTGAAAGTAGCATCCATAATAAGCAACATGTGTTCAAGTTTGACTTTAGAAAAAGTATTCTTCGAAAAGAAGCCTTAAAGTATCCTTGGTTGTCCATCTACATCCATGATCATATGATGAAAGGAAGAAGTTGAGATCTTTAGGGCATGGAATCTATAGAAAAATCCATGGAACCAAGAGATAAAGAGAAACATGAGGAAGAAAATGAAGATTCCAAGAGAGAAAGAAAATCCAGAATGACCAGTCATTATACCAAGAATCACAAGACTACCAGCTTGGTTTGAAACCACTAGAAGCAATCAAGCAGAAGAAATTAAAGTTATGATGAAGAAAAATATCACAACTATAACTCCCTCTTACTAGGGACGTCCTTCTCGACCACACCAATCTTGTCTCTGAAGTACAAAAACTTCACTTTCGATAGAGACTTGTGTTGGAAGATTGATTGTTGTCATTGATGTCAACCCTAGTCATGGGTTTTGGACCGCAAGATTGATAAAGGTATTTGGACATGAAGGAAAATGCACGTGCATATACAACACCCATGAATGGATAGTATACATCATTCTGTTTCCGGTGGTATGTGGCACGTCACATGGATCCTCATGGTTGAGGAGAAATGAATTTTTGAAGATGACAAAGTGAATTGAAAAAGGAAGTACATGTAGGCC
>ML784622.1:117504-153390 GCA_009831015.1 Picea engelmannii | reverse complement strand
GCATGGTGTATTGTGGTGTATTGGTGTAACTCTTATACTATTATTCATTGCTCATTGGATATAATTGAATGGTTTAAGTATAAGTTGAAAAAGGTTTTTAAATTGTACTTGATACTGATTCACCCCCCTCTCAGTATCAACAACTTGGTCAACACATCGACTATCTGCTCATCTGTAGCGACATACTAGAGATTCACTGCTCCCCTATGTACCATATCTATGATATAGTGGTACATGATCTCAATGTGCTTGGACTTGTCATGGAACATTGGGTTCTCTGTCAACTTCACACAACTCTGGTTTTCATACCAGATATAAGTCACCTCTAACTCGAGATCAAACAATCTTGAAAGAAGCTTTCGAAGCCACACTGCTTCATTGCTAGCTAAACAAGATGCTATGTACTCTTCTATGATTGTAATGAGTTCCACACTAGTCTTCTTCCTGTTGAACCATGAGATCATAGTTGATCCCATATTGAAGCAACATCCATATGTACTCTTCTGGTATGCAACACTACTAACCCAATCTGAATCAGTAAAGCCTTGTAGGCTTATCTCACGATATGAAGCATATCTGAGTCCATAATCAATTGTACCCTTCAAGTACCTCATCGCATGTTTTTTTGCAACCAAGTGAACACTTATCAACTCAACCATAAATTGACTCAATGTGTTCACCACAAAACATATATCTATCCTTGTGTTTGTTAAGTACATCAACGAACCAATTATATGTTTATACATGGTGGCATCCACTATATTTGAATATGTATCACTCAACAACTTCAGGTTTGTCACCATTGTTGTAGGCATGGCCTTGCAATACATCATTCTGAATCTCTTCAGAATCTCAACAACACATTTTCCTTGGTTAAGGAAAATCTCACTCGGTCTCTGTCATACCTATAGACCTAAGAAGTAATGCATCATGCCTAGGTATTTCATCTCAAATTATGCAACAAGCTTCCTCTTACTATATGTGATGAGCTTCTCTTCTTCTTTTAGAAACATGTCATCTGCATATACTAGTAGTATCACTGGTCCACCATTCACAACCTTGAATTATAGGTTGGAATCTTCTTTAATCTTGGTAAATCCCAATCTCATCAAGAAGTTGTCAATTCTACCATACCATGTTTTGGGTGCTTGTTTTAACCCATACAAGGCTTTCTTCAATATGCACACATGTGTCTGACAATCATGTGTCTCAAAACCTCATGGTTGTTCCACATACACTTCCTCTTATGTTACACCATCTAGAAAAGTTGTCTTCATGTCCATCTGGTGTACCTTCCACTTCTTTACTATAGCTAATGCAATTATATCTCTAATCAAAGTGTATCTAGCCATAGGAGCAAATGTATCCTCATAATCTATTCCTTCTTTCTAGGAGAAACCACATGCCATGAATCTTGCCTTGTACTTCTCGATACTTCCATCTACTGAATGCTTCATCTTGTAAATCCACTTGGAACTTACAACTGTATTCTCTTTCGGTCTTGGTACCACATCCCAAACATCATTCTTTACAATGGACTAGTACTCTTCAACCATGGCATCCTTCCATTATTTATTATCTTTTGCTTCTTCATAACTAGTAGGCTCAACATCAATGATGTCACTTAACAATGCCACATAGCTAGAGTAAGTTCGTGGTTTCTTTATTTCTCTGAAGGATCCATATAGAGAACCATACTTCTCTACATCTTGAATTATTTCTCGAGCCCAATCTGGTCTTGTCTTCTTGGTATTCATCTCTCAATATGAATTTGTAGGTCTCTGTGGTTTTTCCATATCATAATCTTCTAGTACAACATCATCACCTACATCTGTATATGTAACTCTGGGAGATTCAGACTCCTCATCATGAACCTCATCTGAATGATGTTGTCTCAATATGATGAAAGTTGTAACCTCATCAAATGTGTCATCTCTACTAGTCTCAATTTGATGGTGACCAGGGATATAAAATCTATATGCCTTCGATGTCTCACTGTATCCAACAAATATGCCCTTCTTGCTTGAAGGGTTCAACTTCTAGATCTTGTCCTTAGGGACATGCATATATACTAGACAACCAAATATCCTCAGATGTCTGACCTCTGGATTTTCACCTATAAACATCTCTTTTGGTGTCTTGTTCCCAAGTACTCTGTAGGGACTTCTATTCTACACATATAAAATGGTCATGGATGCCTCTGCCTATAGATGCATTGGTAAATCTTGATCATGAATCATGGCCTTCAATGCTTCCATGATTGTACAGTTCTTTTTGCCACAACATTCTATTAAGGATTGTAGGGAGTATAGAGCTCCCTCTTTTCTTTTTTTTTTAAGTAAAAAACACAGATCATGTTATATTAACACTTCAAAATTACACCATGATGGAGGTGCCAGTTGTCCCGCCTGTGAAGGAAACCGAGACAGCTAGCCTGTCCAAAATAGCATGCAAGTTCAAACTTTCGTTTTTCCACCCTGCCCGAAGGAAACCAAGGTGCTTGACCAGCTTCAGCAGCAGTTTGATAATGTCTATTCTGATGCTAACAAGGCTATGATCTAGAAGAGCTACAGATCTAATAAACATCAAAAAAAGAGAGAGAGTGTTAGACAAAGCTGATCAGGAGAACCTATTAACCAATGTCCTTGCGGTCGACCGTTTCCTTGCCACTTCTGACAGGAATGGTATAGAGATGAGCGCATGTGGGGCATTGTCGTCATGGGGTGGCACTGGAGTAAGATGCGTACAGCATATCCATGCGTTGGCTAACACGAACAACCCTAAATATTTGGTCGTCCACCATGCTGCATACCTCGAAGATCAAGTTCAGGTGCTCCGGGTGGAGAAGTGGTGGCGGGGGTGGCGATTTGTGCTCAGCATCCGTCTCCTGATGTGCCTGCTGCGTCCTCTGCGGCTGTAATTTATTGTTGCCTTCCGACAACTCTTCCTCAACCAAGCAGGTGGCGAATTCCTCAGTGGGAGCGTCGTTGGAACCATGTTCTTCTCGCAGGCGGGGAGGTGGTGCGTCTACTCCAATGCACGCCGGGGGGTTCCAATTATCCGGGACCGTGAACATTCGACTTTCAGAGAAGTCATGGGGGAGTTCCATCGACGGAATTTCCTTGACATAAGTTCTGGGTGGCGAATCTATTGTTGTAGCCTCCCTGGGTTTCTTCCTCTTAGCAAGAACCAAAGCTCGCTTGAATCGTTTGTGCCTTTTCCGCCAAGAGTCTGTTGCGTACCACCCTGCTCCTCTGCGTGGTCTTCCTCTAGCTTGCGGCATGATGAGAATGAGGACGAGAGCCAGAGCTTCCCTGCGCGTCTGCTCTTGCTCGGCTCTGTGAGCTGCAAATGCATTCTGAGGTTGCCAAGAGGGTTGATAAGGGCATAAATGATGGTGGTAGCCATTAAGGCCGAGGGATTAATGCTCTGGCTGGTCGGCCTGGTCACGCAAGTGAGAGGCCCCGTCAAAGGGTGGAGGCTGACTATAGTAATGCCCCTCATAACAAGCGGGGATGTGAGGGCGGTTGGCAGCCATCAATGGCCCCTCCTAGCGCTTCTCCACGTGCCCATCCTGCTCCGCGTGGCACCCCATCCGGGGATATAGAGCTCCCTCTTAATCCCAACTTCCTTACAAAATTCATTGAATTCATCTTATGTGAATTCTCCTCCATTATCTAATCTCAAAATATTTATCTTCTTTTCAGAAAAGTTTTCAAAAAGTGCCTTGAACTCTTTGAACTTGTTGAACACTTCATTTTTATCCTTCAAAAAGTAAATCCAAGTTTTATGTGAGAAATCATCAATAAATGAAACATAGTATACATACTTGCTAAGTGAAGCGATTGAAATCAGTCCACACACATCTGAATGTATAATGTCCAAGACTCCCTTAACTTTGCTATCACTGCTTGGAAATGGCTTCTTCATGTTCTTTCCTTGTGCGCATCCCTTGCATATTCCTTCATGTTCCATTTGGATTTCTGGCAAACCTATCACCATCTTGCTCATGATCGGTAGGGATTTGTAATGTATATGAGAAAACCTCCTATTTCATAGTTCACTTGGAGTAACTGTACTGTGTACTAATTCTGAAATAGAATGTCCTTTTAAATTGTATAAGTCTCCTTCTTGTACACCAATCACTACATCATCATCAATAGATTTTCCTCTAGGACACATGAGGACTTCACCATCAATGAAAGAAAATCTGAATCCTTTCTCATCTAAAGCTGGGATAGAAAGGAGATTTTTCTTCAAACCAGGTACATACAACACATCCTTCAGCTTCATTGGTTTTCCAGAGTCTAAATTGTAGGATTCTTCTCTTACTCCTTTAATGGGATATTGATAGTCATCACCTAGATTCACCTTGTGAGGTGAGTCTTTCTGAACTAGATCTGAGAGATTCCTTATAACCATTCATGTGTTTGGAAGAACCACTATCAATAAGACATGTGTCACTTCCATGAGTGACTATACCTGTAAGAGCTGGTATCAAAACATATTCTTCACTTAATTCTTCTTCTTTTTATTTCTCATGATCATGTTCATCATCTTCTGCGACATGAGCATGATGTCTTCTATACTTTCCTTTTCTGACCCAACCTTTGGAGTTGGGATAGTTTATGGCAATGTGTCCCATATTCTGACAAATGAAGCATTTGTAACTTGAGAAATCCTTCTTGAACTTGTGAGACTTTTGCAATCCATGAGGTTTCTCATGTGAGTGAACTTCCTTCTTGCTCTTTCCTTTTTGGGTATGTGCTACTAGGGCTTGATTTTCTTCATCGCCTAGTTTCTCTTCTTTTGCTACTAATATAGATTCTTCCTAAGTACAATCCTACCACGGTATGTTAAACCTTGTTATCCTTCTTCTTGAACATATACACCGAATGAATGATTCCCAAGATTTGGGGAGACCATTCAATGTAGTCATCACCAACTCGACTTCTTCGATTGTGTCTCCAATGGATTCTAGCTATTATTTTATATGAGACACTCTTGTGAAGTATTATTGGATAGTTTATGAACTTTTCATATTCATATTCTTGAGTTATGTTCTCAAGGTCGTATTTCGTTTAATATTCTTGCCTTCATACAATCGGGATAAGGCATCAAACATTTGCTTGGGAGTTGTTAATGATGAGACATGGGGGATCAAATGATCATTAATAGAAGCAACAATGATTCTCTTTTCTTTCACTAGTTTCTTTTTGTACTTTGCTTTGGCCTCATCTTCATCACGTTCTAGAAATTCTTCTTTTACAAAATCTTCTAGATCATTCTCTTCTAGAATGAGCATCACTCTGTACTTCCATGCTTAGAAGTTATCAACATCTTCAAGCTTCTCATCAAGCTTGGTACTGGGTGCCATCTTGTGCTTGAACAACACAATAAAGAGATAAAACTTTTCAAATAAAGGTTTTATACGTACCAGAGAGTGTTATTCCAATTTGACTAGTTCCAGCTTCAATTATACAGTTGTCAAGCCAAGGGTTTATGAGGAAACCCTATTTTTTCAAAATATGAATTTTGTAATTCGGTTCTGAGGGATAGGTGATCCCTCCTAAGGTGATTTAATTAGTGGTATTACTTTGACCAACGTCCTTCAGAAAGTGGGTGAAAATCCCTCCTAGGGTTTGTGCAGTTGCAGGCAATTGCAACACTACCTTTAGTTTACAAAACTTCGTCAAACTGAGAATCTAATCCCAAGGAAAGATGTGTTAGGGTTAGGGGAGTATCCCTATGGTCTTAGTTTCCCCAACGAGCTCTTATAAAATGTGCAAATGGATTCTTTCAGGCGCGATCTGATTCCATGTTAAAATTCTTCTTAAGCAGTTAAGTGTGTATATTATTCCTTAACTTTAGTTTATTAAAACAATAATTGGATGCATAAGGATCATTGAAAGAAATATATCCACAATATACACAAGATTTATCCTGGGAAACCCTTGTGGGGGAGAAAACCCAACAAAGATTCTTCAATATAGATTATTCAACAAGTACAATGTCTCTCTCTCGAGAGATCTCACAAAAACAAAAGATCCACAAGAAACCCTAACTAGAACAGAGTAGTGCACCACCAAACTCTACTCTGGTATGCCACAACTATAATTCTTTGGTATGTCTACCACAACTATGTCTATAGTCTGATGAACCCTGGGATCGGATGACAGTCTGATTAACACATCCATGAGTTCCCCTTTTGACTTTAACATCTGTCCTATCTAACTGAATAATCCTGGATTTTGTTATTTTTGGAACAACATTTATTTTTTGGAAAACATAAAAAGTCATGATGTTGGAAGAGGCACAAGAATATGGTTAACAATTATGTACGTTGAAATTAAAAATTTTGTAAGTAAGCAGAAAAGGTGGTACCTGATATTTTGAAAAAGCACCTATGCTTGTTGTGTTTATAGTTGATGTTATCTCTACTTTGTGGATTTCTTGTGTCTCATTTCCAGAGGCTAAGATTTTAGCAGCAACAACAATTTCAGTTTGAGTCTCATGGGGTTTGAAAGCATCGTGTAGAAGTTCATGTTGTTATGGGAGAGAGAAAATATCAAACATGGAAATATTAGCTTTGATATTCTTCATACATTCAATTTCATTATAATCTAGGGTGTGTAAATTTGAATCATCCTTACTTTGTCCAGGTTTTTCTTGGATCACCTTTTCAATATTTCCAACAGTGCTAGATGTTCTTGGTTTATCTTTATTTTCTACAACAGTTTTTCCAGTTTTATTGTTAATTCTTTTCTAACATTGTATTTTTTTGTTTTGGGAGAACAGGAGGAGATGTTGTTTTTATAAGGGGAATGTTTTCTTCTTTGGAGGATGGGGGGTCAGATAGTGGACCTTTGCTGCACAAGTTATAACCTTTTGGGGAAGCGACTTTAATGATCTGTGTATTTCTAGTAAGGATTTCTTCAATTTGTTCATCGTCAGATTCTACACACCAGTCTCAAAAGGGCATAACTAATTCTGGGGGATTTTTGTTACTAGTATCAAAAGGAACTTGTGCATGGATTTCATCATCTAAACTATATTGATCCAACAACTGGTTTATTACCATCGTCATAGAATTTATCCACTCGGGGCATGTTCGTTCAGGGTGATTTTGTTGATGATAAGAGAAAAAACTATCGTTACTGAAACTATCTAGGTTGAAAGCCATGTGTGGTGGTTCTGATGGTTGTGGTAGGTTGTCTGGTTTCTTAAAGAATGGGAGGAAATTTTGTGGCTTTGATGGTCCTTCGCCAACATTCCTTTTAAGGTCCACCACTTCATTCGATAACTTCTTAACCATTTTAACCACATTATCAATATCTTTGGATTATTTGTCGGGTGGTTTAGTTAATAGCAGTGGCTTCTTCCTAGTCGACTTAGTTTCATCATAATGTGGATGTTGTTCATATGTCGATAACTCTCTTTCCACGGTCTCAACTTCATCAAAGTTTAATGTTAATCTGTTTTTGTTAGATCGTTTCACAAACATCCCTATGGATTGAGTTAAGGAAGTTGTATAATATTCAATGGCTAATGATTGAGAGAGATCTACCTTGTGGGGAATCTTAATCAAGACATTAAGAAATCTTTGGTTAAAATCTTTTACTCTTTCCCTCTTGTCCACTATGATGGCTCCTAGTTCATTATGGAGGGATGCAATTGTTTTTCTTTCTCCAAATTTTCTCATAAAGAGTCTCTGAAACTATCCCAGTCTGTTATAGATCCGACGAGTAGGTTGAAGTACCAAGTAGAGGATTTTCCTGAGAAGGTGTAAGGAAATAACCTACATACTACATCATCATGTTCGACACCTAGAATATGTATGGCTAAAAATAATTATTAACATGATATTTTGGTGATCCAGGTTTGTCTGGGTCAATTTTCAATAATAGTTTATCAAAATTCCTTGGAATTTCATGAAGTTCTCCAAATAGATTGAGAGATCCTTGGGCTCTCCATCGTGGTATAACCTTTCTGCGAATCTCGTTTTCTCACATTATTTGTTCTATGGTTATTTTCGGTTGTTCACTTTCAAATTCTTCTTCAGGTTCGACAAGTACACGTGCAACTCTGCTTAAGGGTATTGGGACCTCTTGTAATGCAGTTTCAATAAGATTGTCTACAGAGTCGATGTAAAAGTCAGGATCTTTGTTAGGACGTTATACACAGGTTGCTTTTCTCCTAGGGAGTTCGGAAGCTGTAGGTAATTTTCCAAGCAATTTCACATAAGAACGAGTAATTCTACTGGTGTCGTGAAGTTATTCCTAAGGTAATATGCGAAACCAGGTCTCATAATGTATTTCAAGACTACTGAAAGTACTTCCGAAATTAGCCTTCGAGTCTTTGTAAATAACTTCGTGTTCAGACTCGACTCAAGGAAACAAGGTAGGTTGTGAGTTGGGATTACTCGTTGAAGACTGATTTTGGTTATTGTTTATTTCATGTGTATAATCCATAAAATATGGCCCTCCTTCTAGCACCAATTTCATTGAGGGGTTCTACTTCTCCCAACAAAAGAAAGGGGTACTCCCCAATATACAGTCCCAATTAGACTACACATTGTTTGGATCAGGAGTCCCATTCAAAATTTGGCTCGACTTTCACTTATTGCTAACTTTTGGTTTTCTTACCGATTACGGTCCAGTGTACGAATGAAGTGGGTGGGTGCAATGTAGAGATGTAGATGGAGACCATGTATGTAAGGACAAATAATCTATCACTAATATATGCTAACCTATCTTATCTAGGAGCAATTCTAACATAACCGGTGAGTTATAATGCAACCAAAACTTTAAACAACTTTAATATAGTTAGATATATAAAAAGAGAAACATTGGAAGCAAATAGCATACGTAAGTGTGTAACCATATTAGTCTAGATCACAACAACATATACTGAAATAACTTACAAAACTCAATACATTAGAATATTCAAAGGAATATCAATAATTGCAGAATATCAGAGATTGTATAAGAATTAGTCTACAACAAAACAAAGAAATCTTACAGTCCATAGAAATAACAAATATATTCACTTGAAATAGTTCAAAGCTTCGATCTATTTCTACATATAATTCCTTCTATAATGTGTTGGCCCTAAGGGATTCTCAATATTCATTAACATAATATATGTTATCGAAAATATTATTGGGTCTATACAATGATTGAAAAGCCAAAAAAAAATTCCTTGTTAAGGGAGTCTCTAGTCTATTTTATACAAATAGTATTAACTCTTATTTGTCTTTTCGCCTTCTTCTTGAAGATGCAGTTAAAAAACTATCCACATTCCCTTCTCTCATGACAAGTGGGAAAAAAGGATGAAACTTGAGGTAGTTAGGAAAAGGACAAAAGGAAAAAACATTTGTTTGTCTTTTTCCTATGAACTTTTGCTCCAGAGATAAATTGTCCAGACTTCCAATTGGTTATATAGTGACTCAATCCTCCTGTAAGATAGTTGTTCCAAAATTGCTTCGATCATGGAATTGTTATCATGCATGGCACTCATATATTTCTCCAATCTTTTCATATAATCCTCTATCATGGTATGGAGCTTCACCGACTGTAACAGATGTTGATCAATGAGGTCGATAGAGACAAAGGTTGATGCTTCAACTATTTGTCTCCTTCGACTTTTACTTTTCTGAACCGAATTCACTAACTATTCCATGACCAAATTCTTCCCAAGTTCATCTAACCTTGGGAGACGACCATTCCTTATTAATTCTTGGGCAACTTTGTGATTTCTTGAAAAAATCCCAATTTCCTTGGTTACTTCTTTGTCCGCCCGTTGCCAAATCTGTTGGAAATTATCTAATGCATATAGGTCTATTTTCCTTACTAATTTTGAGGGTCTATACAATTATGGAGGCGCATCAGGATTCTCTGCTATCCAAGTATCAATGTTTGCTATACCTTGCCGGATAGTGTTGTATTGTGCTAGCTACATTTGTATCAGGTTGTTTTGTTCAGTAATTGTTGTAGCCACATTTTGGAAGAGATGCAGGTTGGCATACATATCAAAGATGGCACCTTCCAAATCATTCCTTACTTTTTCCGCGCTGGTTTTAAAATTGAGAAGACTCCTTTCATCTATCTTAACTTGTTGGAGCCCCTCTTCTAACTCTTTGATTCTCATTTCCTTTTCCTCGTTTTTTTCCCACAACCTTTGTATATTGTCCACAGTTTCATCCATGAATGCAACTCCTGCCCTAGTTGTTCCACACGGTATTCCCTGACATCTCCTATGACAAGAACCAGGGTCACCACTAAAAAAGGAGCTCATGTTGTTGCTGGAACCTTTTTAACCCTTTATTGTATGATTCATATGGTTTTTCTATCGTATGTGAAACTGCATAGATCCAATATTTCAGATAACCAAAAAGGTTCCCAAGGCCCAAGACCTAAACCTCTACTCATTGTTTATGCTCCTGCGTCTGTGGTGGTTGTTCCAAGGAAATCCAATTCCATTGGGTGTGTGTCACCCTCTCTATCATCTACATTCTTTTTATACCTTTCTTCTTCAACAACTTTATCTGCTACTTCCTTTCTTCTTCAACAACTTTATCTGCTACTTCCTTTTCTGCTAGGGCATTGAATCTATAGAAAACTCCATGGAACCAAGAGACAAAGAGAAACATGAGGAAGAAAATGAAGATTCCAAGAGAGAAAGAAAATCCAGAATGACCAGTCATTATACCAAGAATCACAAGACTACCAGCTTGGTTTGAAACCACTAGAAGCAATCAAGCAGAAGAAATGGAAATTATGATGAAGAACAATATCACAACTATAACTCCCTCTTACTAAGGACATCGTTCTCGACCACACCAATCTTGTCTCTGAAGTACAAAAACTTCACTTTCGACAAAGAATTGGTCAACACGTCGACTATTTGCTCATCTGTAGCGACATATTGGAGCTTCACTGCTCCCCTATGTACCATATCTATGATATAGTGGTACATGATCTCAATGTGCTTGGACTTATCATGGAACACTGGGTTCTTTGTCAACTTCACACAACTCTTGTTGTCATACCAGATATAAGTCACCTCTAACTCGAGATCAAACAATCCTAAAAGAAGCTTTTGAAGCCACACTGCTTCATTGCTAGCTGAACAAGATGCTATGTACTTTGCTTCGATTGTACTAAGTGACACACTAGTCTTCTTCCTGTTGAACCATGAGATCATAGTTGATCCCATATTGAAGCAACATCCATCTGTACTCTTTTGGACTGCAACACTATCGGCCCAATCTGAATCAATAAAGCCTTGTAGGCTTATCTCACAATCTAAAGCATATCTGAGTCCATAATCAATTGTACCCTTCAAGCACCTCATCACATGTTTTTTTGCAACCAAGTGAACACTTCTCAACTCAACCATAAATTGACTCAATGTGTTCACCACAAAACATATATCTATCCTTGTGTTTGTTAAGTACGTCAACGAACCAATTATATGTCTATACATGGTGGCATCCACTATATTTGAATATGTATCACTCAACAACTTCAGGTTTGTCACCATCGTTGTGGGCATGGCCTTGCAATACATCATTATGAATCTCTTCAGAATCTCAACAACACATTTTCCTTGGTTAAGGAAAATCTCACTCGGTCTTTGTCATACCTATAGACCTAAGAAGTAATGCATCATGCCTAGGTATTTCATCTCAAATTCTGCAACAAGCTTCCTCTTACTATATGTGATGAGCTTCTCTTCTTCTTTTAGAAACATGTCATCTACATATACTAGTAGTATCACTGGTCCACCATTCACAACCTTGAAGTATAGGCTGGAATCTTCTTTAATCTTGGTAAATCCCAAGCTCATCAAGAAGTTGTCAATTCTACCATACCATGCTTTGGGTGCTTGTTTTAACCCATATAAGGCTTTCTTCAATCTGCACACATGTGTCTAACAATCATGTGTCTCAAAACCTCATGGTTGTTCCACATACACTTGTTCTTTTGTTACACCATCTAGAAAAGTTGTCTTCACGTCCATCTGGTGTACCTTCCACTTCTTTACTATAGATAATGCAATTATATCTCTAATCAAAGTGTATCTAGCCATAGGAGCAAATGTATCCTCATAATCTATTCCTTCTTTCTAGGAGAAACCACATGCCATGAATCTTGCCTTGTACTTCTCGATACTTCCATCTACTGAATGCTTCATCTTGTAAATCCACTTGGAACTTACAACTGTATTCTCTTTCGGTCTTGGTACCACATCCCAAACATCATTCTTTACAATGGACTAGTACTCTTCAACCATGGCATCCTTCCATTATTTATTATCTTTTGCTTCTTCATAACTAGTAGGCTCAACATCAATGATGTCACTTAACAATGCCACATAGCTAGAGTAAGTTCGTGGTTTCTTTATTTCTCTGAAGGATCCATATAGAGAACCATACTTCTCTACATCTTGAATTATTTCTCAAGCCCAATCTGGTCTTGTCTTCTTGGTATTCATCTCTCGATATGAATTTGTAGGTCTCTGTGGTTTTTCCATGTCATAATCTTCTAGTACAACATCATCACCTACATCTGTATCTGTAACTCTGGGAGATTCAGACTCCTCATCATGAACCTCATCTGAATGATGTTGTCTCAATATTATGAAAGTTGTAACCTCATCGAAGGTGACATCTCTACTAGTCTCAATTTGATAGTGACCAGGGATATAAAATCTATATGCCTTCGATGTCTCACTATATCGAACAAATATGCCCTTCTTGCATGAAGGGTCCAACTTCGAGATCTTGTCCTTAGGGACATGCATATATAATGGACAACCAAATATCCTCAGGTGGCTGACCTCTAGCTTTTCACCTGTAAACATCTCTTCTGGTGTCTTGTTCCCAAGTACTTTGTGGGGACTTCTATTCTACACATATACAATGGTCACGGATGCCTCTGCCTACAGATGCATTGGTAAATCTTGATCATGAATAATGGCCTTCAATGCTTCCATGATTGTACGGTTTTTTTTTCCACAACATTCTATTAAGGATTGTAGGGAGTATAGAGCTCCCTCTTAATCCCAACTTCCTTACAAATTTCATTGAATTCATCTGATGTGAATTCTCCTTCATTATCTGATCTCAAAATATTTATCTTCTTTTCAGAAAAGCTTTCAAAAAGTGCCTTGAACTCTTTGAACTTGTTGAACACTTCATTTTTATCCTTCAAAAAGCAAATCCAAGTTTTCTGTGAGAAATCATCAATAAATGAAACATAGTATACATACTTGCTAAGTGAAGCGATTGAAATCGGTCCACACACATCTGAATGTATAATGTCCAAGACTCCCTTAACTTTGCTATCACTGCTTGGAAATGGTTTATTAATGTTCTTTCCTTGTGCGCATCCCTTGCATATTCTTTCATGTTCCACGTGGATTTCCGACAATCCTATCACCATCTTGCTCATGATCGGTAGGGATTTGTAATGTATATGAGAAAAACTCCTATTTCATAGTTCACTTGGAGTAATTGTACTGTGTACTAATTCTGAAATAGAATGTCCTTTTAAATTGTATAAGTCTCCTTCTTGTACACCAATCACTACATCATCATCAATAGATTTTCCTCTAGGACACATGAGGACTTCACCATCAATGAAAGCAAATTTGAATCTTGTCTCATCTAAAGCTGGGATAGAAAGGAGATTCTTCTTCAAACTAGGTACATACAACACATCCTTCATCTTCATTGATTTTCTAGAGTCTAACTTGTAGGATTCTTCTCCTACTCCTTTAATGGGATATTGATAGTCATCACCTAGATTCACCTTGTGAGGTGAGTCTTTCTGAACTAGATCTAAGAGATTCCTTATAACCATTCATGTGTTTGGAAGAACCACTATCAATAAGACATGTGTCACTTCCATGAGTGACTATACCTGTAAGAGCTGGTATCAAAACATGTTCTTCACTTAATTCTTTTTTTTTTTTCTCATGATCATGTTCATCATCTTTTGCGGCATGAGCATGATGTCTTCTATACTTTCCTTTTCTGACCTGACCTTTGGAGTTGGGATAGTTTATGGCAATGTGTCCCATATTCTGACAAATGAAGCATTTGTAACTTGAGAAATCCTTCTTGAACTTGTGAGACTTTTGCAATCCATGAGGTTTCTTATGTGAGTGAACTTCCTTCTTGCTCTTTCCTTTTTGGGTATGTGCTACTAGGGCTTGATTTTCTTCATCGCCTAGTTTCTCTTCTCTTGATACTAATATAACTTCTTCCTAAGTACAATCCTACCACGGTATGTTAAACCCTCTTAGCCTTCTTCTTGAACATATACACTGAATGAATGATTCCCAAGATTTGGGGAGACCATTCAATGTAGTCATCACCAACTCGACTTCTTCGATTGTGTCTCCAATGGATTATAGCTATTCTTTTATATGAGACACTCTTGTGAAGTATTATTGGATAGTTTCTAAACTTTTCATATTCACATTCTTGAGTTATGTTCTCAAGGTCATCTTTCGTTTAATATTCTTGCCTTCATACAATCGGGATAAGGCATCAAACATTTGCTTGGGAGTTGTTAATGATGAGACATGGGGGATCAAATGATCATTAATAGAATCAACAATGATTCTCTTTTCCTTCACTAGTTTCTTTTTGTACTTTGCTTTGGCCTCATCGTCATCACGTTCCAGAAATTCTTCTTTTACAAAATATTCTAGATCATTCTCTTCTAGAATGAGCATCACTCTGTACTTCCATGCTCAGAAATTATCAACACCTTCAAGCTTCTCATCAAGCTTGGTACTAGGTGCCATCTTGTGCTTGAACAATACAATAAAGAGATAAAACTTTTCAAATAAAGGTTTTATATGTAGCAGAGAGTGTTATTCCAATTTGACCAGTTCTAGCTTCAATTATGCAATTGCCAAGCCTAGGGTTTATGAGGAAACCCTAATTTTTCAAAATATGAATTTTGTAATTATTCTCTGAGGGATAAGTGATCCCTCCTAAGGTGAGTTAATTAGTGGTATTACTTTGACCAACGTCCTTCAGAAATTGGGTGAAAACCCCTCCTAGGGTTTGTGCAGTTGCAGGCAGTTGCAACACTAGTTTCAGTTTACAAAACTTCATCAAACTAAGAATCTAATCCCAAGGAAAGATGTGTTAGGGTTAGGGGAGTATCCCTATGGTATTTGTTTCACCAACGAGCTCTTCTAAAATGTGCAAATGGATTCTTTCAGGCGCGATCTGATTCCATGTTAAAATTCTTCTTAAGCAGTTAAGTGTGTATATTATTCCTTAACTTTAGTTTATTAAAACAATAATTGGATGCATAAGGATCATTGAAAGAAATATATCCACAATATACACAAGATTTATCCTGGGAAACCCTTGTGGGGGAGAAAACCCAACAAAGATTCTTCAATATAGATTATTCAACAAGTACAATGTCTCTCTCTCGAGAGATCTCACAAAAACAAAAGATCCACAAGAAACCCTAACTAGAACAGAGTAGTGCACCACCAAACTCTACTCTGGTATGCCACAACTATAATTCTTTGGTATGTCTACCACAACTATGTCTATAGTCTGATGAACCCTGGGATCGGATGACAGTCTGATTAACACATCCATGAGTTCCCCTTTTGACTTTAACATCTGTCCTATCTAACTGAATAATCCTGGATTTTGTTATTTTTGGAACAACATTTATTTTTTGGAAAACATAAAAAGTCATGATGTTGGAAGAGGCACAAGAATATGGTTAACAATTATGTACGTTGAAATTAAAAATTTTGTAAGTAAGCAGAAAAGGTGGTACCTGATATTTTGAAAAAGCACCTATGCTTGTTGTGTTTATAGTTGATGTTATCTCTACTTTGTGGATTTCTTGTGTCTCATTTCCAGAGGCTAAGATTTTAGCAGCAACAACAATTTCAGTTTGAGTCTCATGGGGTTTGAAAGCATCGTGTAGAAGTTCATGTTGTTATGGGAGAGAGAAAATATCAAACATGGAAATATTAGCTTTGATATTCTTCATACATTCAATTTCATTATAATCTAGGGTGTGTAAATTTGAATCATCCTTAGTTTGTCCAGGTTTTCCTTGGATTACCTTTTCAATATTTCCAACAATGCTAGATGTGCTTGGTTTATCTTTATTTGCTACAACAGTTTTTCCAGTTTTATTGTTAATTTTTTTCTAACATTGTATTGCTTTGTTTTGGGAGAACAGGAGGAGATGTTATTTTTCTAAGGGGAATGTTTTCTTCTTTGGAGGACGGGGGGTCAGATAGTGGACCTTTGTTGCAAAAGTTATAACCTTTTGGGGAAGCGACTTTAACGATCTGTGTATTTCTGGTAAGGATTTATTCAATTTGTTCATCGTCAGATTCTACACGCCAGTCTCAAAAGGGCATAATTAATTATGGGGGATTTTCGTTACTAGTATCAAAAGGAACTCGTGCATGGATTTCATCATCTAAACTATACTGATCCAACAACTGGTTTATTACCAGCATCATAGAATTTATCCACTCAGGGCATGTTCGTTCAGGGTGATTTTGTTGATGATAAGAGAAAAAACTATCATTACTGAAACTATCTAGGTTGAAAGCCATGTGTGGTGGTTCTGATGGTTGTGGTAGGTTGTCTGGTTTCTTAAAGAATGGGAGGAAATTTTGTGGCTTTGATGGTCCTTCGCCAACATTCTTTTTAAGGTCCACCACTTCATTCGATAACTTCTTAACCATTTTAACCACATTATCAATATCTTTGGATTATTTGTCGGGTGGTTTAGTTAATAGCAGTGGCTTCTTCCCAGTCGACTTAGTTTCATCATAATGTGGATGTTGGTCATATGTCGATAACTCTCTTTCCACGGTCTCAACTTCATCAAAGTTTAATGCCAATCTGTTTCTGTTAGATCATTTCACAAACATCCCTATGGATTGAGTTAAGGAAGTTATATGATAGTCAATGGCTAATGATTGAGAGAGATCTACCTTGTGGGGAAGCTTAATCAAGAAATTAAGAAATCTTTGGTTAAAATCTTTTACTTTTTCCCTCTTGTCCACTCTGATGGCTCCTAGTTCATTATGGAGGGATGCAGTTGTTTTTCTTTCTCCAAATTTTCTCATAAAGAGTCTCTGAAACTATCCCAGTCTGTTATTGATCCGACGAGTAGGCTGAAGTACCAAGTAGAGGCTTTTCCTGAGAAGATGTAAGGAAATAACCTACATACTACATCATCATGTTCGACACCTAGAATATGTATGGCTAAAAATAATTATTAACATGATATTATGGTGATCCAGGTTTGTCTGGGTCAATTTTCAATAATAGTTTATCAAAATTCCTTGGAATTTCATGAAGTTCTCCAAATAGATTGAGATCTCCTTGGGATCTCCATCGTGGTATAACCTTTCTGTGAATCTTGTTTTCTCACATTATTTGTTCTATGGTTATTTTCGGTTGTTCACTTTCAAATTCTTCTTCAGGTTCGACAAGTACACGTGCAACTCTGCTTAAGGGTATTGGGACCTCTTGTAATGCAGTTTCAATAAGATTGTCTACAGAGTTGACGTAAAAGTCAGGATCTATGTTAGGACGTTCTACACAAGTTTCTTTTCTCCTAGGGAGTTCAGAAGCTGTAGGTAATTTTCCAAGCAATTTCACATAAGAACGAGTAATTCTACTGGTGTCGTGAAGTTATTCCTGAGGTAATATGTGAAACCAGGTCTCATAATGTATTTCAAGACTACTGAAAGCACTTCTGAAATTAGCCTTCGAGTCTTTGTAAATAACTTCTTGTTCAGACTTGACTCGAGGAAACAAGGTAGGTTGTGAGTTGGGATTACTCGTTGAAGACTGATTTTGGTTATTGTTTATTTCATGTGTATAATCCATAAAATATGGCCCTCCTTCTAGCACCAATTTTGTTGAGGGGTTCTACTTCTCTCGACAAAAGAAAGGGGTACTCCCCAATATATAGTCCCAATTAGACTACACACCATTTGGATTAGGAGTCCTATTCAAAATTTGGCTCGACTTTCACTTATTACTAACTTTTGGTTTTCTTACCGGTTATAGTCCAGTGTACGAATGAAGTGGGTGGGTGCAATGTAGAGATGTAGATGGAGACCATGTATGTAAGGACAAATAATCTATCACTAATCTATGCTAACCTATCCTATCTAGCAGCAATTCTAACATAACCGGTGAGTTATAATGCAACCAAAACTTTAAACAACTTTAATATAGTTAGATATATAAAAAGAGAAATATTGGAAGCAAATAGCATACGTAAGTGTGTAACCATATTAGTCTAGATCACAACAACATATACTGAAATAACTCACAAAACTCAATACATTAGAATATTCAAAGGAATATCAATAACTGCAGAATATCAAAGATTGTATAAGAATTAGTCTACAACAAAACAAAGCAATCTTACAGTCCATAGAAACAACAAATATATTCACTTGAAATAGTTCAAAGCTTCGATCCATTTCTAAATATAATTCCTTCTATAATGTGTTGGCCCTGAGGGATTCTCAATATTCATTAACACAATATAAGTTATCGAAAATATTCTTGGGTCTATACAATGATTGAAAAGCCAAAAAAAATTCCTTGTTAAGGGAGTCTCTAGTCTATTTTATACAAATAGTATTAACTCCTATTTGTCTTTTCGCCTTCTTCTTGAAGATGCAATTACAAAACTGTCCACATTCCCTTCTCTCATGACAAGTGGAAAAAAGGATGAAACTTGAGGTAGTTAGGAAAAGGACGAAAGGAAAAAATATTTGTTTGTCTTTTTCCTATGAACTTTTGCTCCAGAGATAAATTGTCCAGAATTCCAATTGGTTATATAGTGACTCGGTGCTCCTATAAGATAGTTGTTCCAAAATTGCTTTGATCATGGAATTGTTATCATGCAGGGCACTCATATCTTTCTCCAGTATTTTCATATAATCCTCTATCATGGTATGGAGATTCACCGACTGTAACAGATGTTGATCAATGAGGTCGGTAGAGACAAAGGTTGATGCTTCAACTATTTGTCTCCTTCGACTTTTACTTTCCTGAACCGAATTCACTAACTATTCCATGACCAAATTCTTCCCAAGTTCATCTAACCTTGGGAGATGACCATTCCTTATTAATTCTTGGGAAACTTTGTGATTTCTTGAAAAAATCCCAATTTCCTTGGTTACTTCTTTGTTTTCCCATTGCCCTACCTGATGGAAATGATCTAATGCATATAGGTCTATTTTCCTTACTGATTTCGAGGGTCTATACAATTACAGAGGTGCATCAGGATTCTTTGCTATCCAAGCATCAATGTCTTCTATACCTTCCCAGATAGTGTTGTATTGTGCCAGCTGCATTTGTATCAGGTTGTCTTGTTCAGTAATTGTTGTAGCCACATTTTGGAAGAGATGCAGGTTGGCATACATATCAATGATGGAACCTTCCAAATCATTCCTTACTTTTTCCGCGTTGGTTTTAAAATTGAGAAGACTCCTTTCATCTATCTTAATTTGTTGGAGCCCCTCTTTTAACTCTTTGATTCTCATTTCCTTTTCCTCGTTCTTTTTGAGCAACCTTTGTATATTGTACACAGTTTCATCCATGAATGCAACTCTTGCCCTAGTTGTTCCACATGGTCTTCCCTGACATCTCTTATGACGAGAACCAGGGTCACCATTGAAAAAGGAGCCCCTTCTGTTGCTGGAACCTTTTTAACCCTTTATTGTATGATTCAGATGGTTTTGCTATCATATGTGAAACTGCGTAGATCCAATATTTCATCTAACCGAAAAGGTTCCCAAGGCCCAAGACCTAAACCTCTACTCGTTGTTTATGCTCCTGCACCTGTGGTGGTTTTTCCAGGGACATCCAATTCCATCGGGTGTGTGTCACCCTCTCTATCATCTACATTATTTTTCTACCTTTCTTCTTCAACAACTTTATCTGCTACTTCCTTTTCTACTAATTCTGTTGTTACTCTTTTTCCTTTTCGCAAACAACTTTTGCTTTAGCCTCCGCTTTTGCTTTTGCTTCATTTTCTGCCCTGACTTTAGATTTGGCAGCTTCTAACATTTGTTTCTTTTTAGCATCATTCCTCCTCTTAAACACCATCTATTTTTATCCATCGGTGCTTCTTCATCTTATCGTGCAGAACTAGAATGAGTCAAGACGAAGATGGGATAAGATCTCTCAGCTTCATCTCTCTTTGCATATTTTCTGGATGCTTCTCTTGCAGCTTCTTCATCTGCGATTCTTCCTTTTGGTTGACCCCACCTGTTGAAGATGACCTCGTCATAAGTCCTGGCATTTTTATGTACTCCTTCTTCTTCCTAGAACTCGATGGTGTACTCATAAGGGAGTCTCATGTTATGAAAATGCTCTTTGACGATGGTCTTGGGGTCGTGTCTCCTGAATCTTTCTTCTCCAAAATTGTAGGAGAGAAAGATGTCTACTTTTGCCTGGGCTTGTTTGGTGTTTTCAAAGAAGTAGTTGCCAATGTAAAGAGGAAATGGAGGCCAAATGGATTTGTTCGATCTATATAACATTTCTCTGACCCCATGTATGATGGTTTAATATGCTACTTCCTGGAGCACAAGCTTGTGAGGGATGAACATAGGATGTAGATGAGATGGTTTCATTGCACCATATATACTTATATATGTACCATGTTCCATTAAATACCAATCTTGAATCCTCCTTATAACTGCTATGGCCTTGTCGGTCATACAAGGTGGGGAGGTGCAAAAAATAAACTCGTACAGTGGGGCAAGGAAGTGTTCACAGATATTTTGATAATCTGTTCGATATTTGTGCTCCCAAAGCACCTTACAGTAGATATGGATAGCGACATCAACGAGAAACCAATTCCATCCCATGTTTGGGTATTTGTGAGCAATGCACATTATGTCTAGAAGATATGAAGACATGTGGAAACTGGGGAAGCTTCCTTGTTGTGCTTGTGTAACTGTTGAGATATCATATTTGAGATTCTCAGACAATATGTATGCCCAGTTGAATGAGGCTCCTACATCTGCATAAAAATAGATCAAGGGCATGTATGACAAGGGAAAGTGGGTTGCATCTGGTTCCTCGTGCAACCTACACAACATGGCTACCATATATTGGTAGGGTCTTCGTAAATTTGTTGTGGTGTATCGGCTCTTGGGTCGATATTTGAACTACGTGTCTTCTTTATACCATGCAGGGAATACATCCTCCGGTGTGAGCTCCAATTCACTAAGCAGCTGACCATCTAACTTTTTTTTTCCAGCCTCAATATGGTAACACTTAGCTAAATCATCGGGCCTGAATGAAGCTATTGGTTTTTTCCTTGCATTGAAGACATACCTATTATCTACATCTACATTTTTCAAAATCCAAGAAATGGCATATGCATAAGGGAACACTGTTGGATGTGCTGCAACTCTGAAAATTCCTGATTTTTTGATGTTTCTAAACACCTGAAGTTCATATGGTTCCTCTTCCTCTGACGAGAAGTTTGATTTTTTAAAACATATAATATACATCCCCCCATTTCAAAGTCTCTCCCTATTTGTCTATAAGTCTCGACGTATCGTCGTATACGACCCCGACACTTTTTGTTTCTACTTTCTGTTGGGAGCTGCTAGATGGTTCAACCCCTACTGGTTTAATCACTTTTTTCTTTCATGGAGACATATATGAACCCGTAGAAAGGATAAATTTGGAGCATGTTATTTGAAAATAGTTAAATGATAAAAAACAATCATAAGAATTAATGAAAACCAGTCATGGCCTATTGTTTCTCACAAATGTCAAATTAATAATAATCAATGCCCAATGATATTTTAGGGTGAACAAGCTTGGGCATCAACCTGGAAAAGTAAAATCAGAGAAAAACATAACAACTCTCTTTATGCAGATCGAAGAAACCATGAGTAACTCCTCTGAGCATATCAGAGGAATTAATAACAACTCCTTTGAGCATATCAGATAATTTGTTATTAACTTCTCCGATATGTATTCGGAAGAGGTTAGCCAAAGTTTTGTAGTGCTCGAAGGACTTACAAGGAACTCCTTCAATCATATCGAAAGAGTTAATATTAACTCCTCCGATACGATAAGAGGAGTTGCTTCCAATTACTCTGAAGGTGTGTAGAGGAGTTGAGTTCAACTCTCCCGAGCATATCAGAGAAGTTAGTAGTAACTTCTCCGATATGCTGGGAGAGTTACTAAACAAGTTTTCAAATTATGTTTTTTCGCTAACACAAAGGGCATGACGGGGAAAACTTTGGCCAGCCTAGAGGAGGATGATGGACGTTTAGGGTTCACTATCTAGGTCAAGCCTCTGCATTTATATGAGCTTGGAGGAGGTTTGCAAGTGGTTACAAGCGGAAAAAGTAACAAGTCGATTGCAGTTTTTAAGAAGGGGGAAATGATCGATCTTTTGTCTATTACGTAGCCAAGAGTGGTTTGAGGATCAATTTAATATCGATGACAAATGTGTAGGGCCTCAAGATGGTGAACTAGTGGAGAATAATTGACAAGTGATAGTTATGGTATAGGGAAAAACAATAAGCGAAAATCAAAACAAAACCTAACCCTAATTAAAGAACAAGAGAGAGAGAGGTAGACTTACCTGGTTAACATTGTCATGTGTTGGGAAAGGATAGGGGGTTTGTCCGAATGATGTTTAGATCAACTCTCTTGTTCTTCGGTTTCTTGTCAATTGCATGTAGCCAAGCAACAATGGATTAACCTTGTTTTATTTTATAACCTCTCGGATAATAAGTAGCAATTAATGCGGTAGTTAGGTCGGGGGATTTTAAAACAAGTTTTTCAAACTTGTTCGGAAGAGTTAAGGGTAACTCATCCGAGCATACCATAGGAGTTAGAAGCAACTCCTTCAATATGATCAGAGGAGTTCTCCTCAACTCTCGCGATAACCTTTGTTTATCGGAATAATCAAAAGGAACTGCTCCAAGTTGTTCAAAGGAGTTTGAAGTAACTCCTTTGAGCTATTCAAAGGAGTTTGACGTAACTTCTCCAGGCTATTCGGAGAAGTTTGAATTAATTCCTCTGAACTACTCAGGGGAGTTTGAAGGAGCTTTGTCGATCAATTTAAACTTCAACTTTAGTTTTTTTTCTCATTTTCTAAGTGAAACGTGAGTTACCAGGAAAATCCTTTAAAATGAAGAAGTGACTTATGAGATGTTCTCTTGAGAATATAAAAATAAGGAGGCTCCATTTTAGGGATGTATCAAAATAGAAGGTAAAATGGAGGGGTTGTAGTGCCAATCACAAGAGTATTCAAAATATTATTTTTCTTTGTTTATCAATGCAATGCTCTACTCTTAATTTCCATCAATCTTTGAGAACTAGATGTTTACCCTTCGCATATAATTGTACACTGATTGATTTATGTTGGTTTTTGGCTACATAGTGGTTAGTGGGGGAGAATTTAGGGGTGAAAAAAGTGGATTAGTTGTAGTGAAAATTTTAAGGATCCATACATGTCTTCAAGTGTAGAAACATTGGTGAATCTTACTAATTCTTAAAATGATAACTATAAAATGTTTAGCAATATTTATGTAAAAATATTCAAATTCCTAAAGGATTTATATATTTTTTGGAAAATTTTGAAGATTTTTATAGTAAAACAATTTTATAGCAAATCATTTTTAGAAAAAATGGAAATTGAAAAATCTTGTTTGGAAAAAAAACATGAAAAATTAACCCAAACCCAAAGACAAAATTTATCATCTAAATTTTTCCTGATTAGATTATGTTGAGCCTCTTTAGTGTGGCTATTTTGGTGGTGTAGTGGGTGGGCTCAATTATGATACTTGATGATTGGGAAAAAACTATTACATATGTGCCATCAATACCTGGAGGCTTTGTGCGATCTCTTTCTTGACTGGATCATGGCTTTGTGTAATATTATGGTTAATTCATTTATGATGAATTAATCTCGATCATGTTTTATACTTGTTCTATGTTGATTGAATTGTTTCTCCAACTTGTCCAATTTTTGTTTACCTCTACAACAATGAACATTTTTCTGAGGAGAAATTTTGGAAATGATGATTAATATATGATTTCTATAGGTACATAATGATTGTATGGATCAAATTCATTCAACAATTGTTTGGATCGAAAAGCACTAAGCACCTCGTGAAAGACTCCTAAATGTCGCAGGAAAGTGCATAGAGCTCATTGGATCTAGGGACATTCCAAATCCAATGACCTCTATGCATTCTGCGACGGTATTTGATATTCAATCATACGGTGCTTAGCACTTTCCGTATGGATCTGGGGAATTTGGTAGCTGACATATAAATGCTTGTACGATGCATAATTCACATAATTCCTATGCACATGATTTAGATCTTGAAGATGGATAAAGTAAAGTTGGAAAAATCAATATGAGAAAATGAGACACAACCATTTCTAAAATGAGACAACCATTTCTAAAATATTTTCGAATCATATGCATTTTCTAGGTTTCGGTTTGGTCAATTGAGCTGTGCAGGTTCAATTTTGAATAAATTTGTAAGTGAGAGAACCATGACCCTTRGAAAAAATAGCACTTGATTCATGTATTTTGCAGGACAAAATCCTTTATCCTGAAGAAGATTTGGATTTGAGCTCTTCTTATAAATATTTTATAGGGCAAAATCCTTTATCGTAGATTTATTATGTTTGTGCAGATCCTGAAGCRGAGGTGGTTTCATTGTCACCCAAAACATCGATTTTCAGATCGTAATAATTGAAYGCATTACAAAATTTGAGGCTGATGAATCTATTAATTGGCGTTCTCACTGTTCATAAACTTGAAATCTCAWTTTTTTTTACTTACAATTTATATATTTAAGATTTCAAATGAGTAAGGCCCTTTTTCGCTCTGCCCTGTTTGTAAGAAAAACCTGTAACCTTTCCTCTTTCAAYAGATCTCAGAGCATTGATTGGTTGTTTAGACTGGACTACTACTCTTTCAATAACCATTCTATTATGAGTGCATGATCTCCATTGAAGAAAGAGGAAAATCTTGCTTAAGATGTAGGTAGTATACACAGTAAATATGTCATCGATCAGTCTCTGTAACTCTAACTATTTCTCGATAAATATATCTGCAAGCCCAGCTCCCGCAGTGCCGCTCATGGATACGAACGAGTTCAATCCATCATGCATGTCACTCGCAGGGT
Organism: Picea engelmannii; assembly: GCA_009831015.1. Taxonomy (NCBI): domain Eukaryota; kingdom Viridiplantae; phylum Streptophyta; class Pinopsida; order Pinales; family Pinaceae; genus Picea; species Picea engelmannii. The sequence continues at coordinate 128,163 of ML784622.1, read as the reverse complement.
TACACAGTGCCCACGCAGAATGAAGATGCCCAGACTGGAACAAATGATTGGAATATTGAGAAAACAGGCGTGGATCTGTCAAATCCAGGTTCTAAGCCAGTGAATGAATATATGTCCATGGATGATTTTATATTCAGTGATAAGTCCTCGGTAGGTAGATTCACTCTTATGAACCCAACTCTCCAACAACTCTCATGATGGTATGGAAAATAATGTAGGCACAAGCTGAGAAGCAATTGGATGTTTAAGATAATGGCTAAGCAGTTTTTCAAGATTGAGTTTTTTTCTGATGCTAATTTCAAATGAGTAAGGCCCTTTTTCGCTCTGCCATTATTGGTTGGCACAATGTTTTTCATAATTACGATACTACGATATACATCGTTGGTAACATACACCTGAAGCCAATCTTTTTGCTGGTCGAGCTAGTCTGGGCAGAGTGTTGACTGAACGAAATATTTGAAAATTAACTTCCGACCAGACAGATATTCGAGCAGGGATTCCAGAGGGACCAAAACCTTTAGATGCGCAGACACAGGCATATGGAAATTACTGAAACAAGAGACAATAAGTTCCATCTTTAGTGGGCTCCCTCTGCATCCAACTTCAGAGGTGACAAAAAATGATGAGAAGATGTTCGGGAGGATGGTAACGAACTGTTACAGGGCAGCGTTCGAGAATGTTGTGAGAGCTCAGTCTGATTGAGATGTGTTAAGGAATGGATTTTATTTGAGGATTGAAAAGATGGCAACTACCAAATGCCAGGAATACATGCGCAATCGCATGGATCAACTTGGAACGTTTCTCGTTCGTAAATGAAATGAAGCATTTGTTGTGGAATTGTAGAATTAGATTGTCTGTATTGTCAGGATTGTCTGTATTCTTCTGTCAGGATTGTCTGTATTCTTGTTGTTGTGGGATTGTAGAATGGAGTAAGCTAACTGGTCGGTATCTAAAAGCATTTTCGCAGGAAACACAACACCAGGAAGCAAACAGTGGACCATCCTGAGAGACACCCAAAACTGCAAAGGGAGATTCAAACAAAAATAACCTCAGCACCTGTTCGGGACTGGAGAAAGAAAGCTTCTGGACTGAGCAGGTGCTACCTTCGACAGGATCGAACCTTACACCAGAGAAAAGCCTACACCAGATAGCATAGACGAGCTTACACCAGAGCAGAGACAGGGGAGTTCTGAGCAGAGACAGGAAAGTTCTGAGCGTTTGATAGCGGGAGAATTCGAACACAGGGGTTGGCAAGGTGACGGTGCATTAAGTGCACCTCAAGAAACTTGCTGCAACCAACGACTGCCCACAATACCTCAACCATATGAAAATGGTGATGAAATTAATGGTTTTACAATACACAGATTATATATTTGTATGGTAATGATTGTTTGAAATTGGCAATTGTACAACAATGTACGGACTTGCAATGGTATGACATCATATGAAATTAGTGGTTTTATGGATGGTTGTATAGTGACATACAAAATTTGGCTATTATGAGGGTGGTGGTTGTACAATGAAGAATTTGAATATAGATTATAAAATACCATTAATATGGAATTGAGAGTTGTGTGTGATAAATCTCTATTCGAGATGGGAAGAAGGAAACGAGGGTCCCACCTCGAGGATAAATATTTGAAAGATCGGTTTTGCGAGCAGCCATCCATGGGATTGACTCTGGACTTGATGAGATAGTTCCCTCTGTTTTTGTGTAGAATTTATGACTCTCCGGCAAATTGCTTGTATTTTCTTGCTGTTTAGACCTGTTATAACAGAACTGTATACTTTTATATCTTTCTGAATATAAAGCGTATTTTTTCAGGTTGAAAAAAAAAAAGAGTTGTGTGTGAGGTTGCTAGAGTATAGTAGAGGTATCTATGGGTAGTTGTAACATAATGCCGAATCAAAGTTTTAATAAAATTGTAATAAATACAAGAAGATACCATTTAGAGAACACAATATGTGCACAAAAATATATATTTTATAATGATTAAATGATGTTTTACAAGACCTTGTGATAATATATATATATATATATAAAATATTGATTGGTCATGAGTGAAAAGGCATAGTGACAATATATATAAAACATTGATGGGTTATGAGTGAAAAGGCATAATGAAAGGTTACAAACCAAGCGATTATTATTATTATTATTATTATATATATTATTATGCTACATTACATTTTATTATATAACTTATATTCATTATATCTATGTTGGACTTGAAAGCAATCTTTCTAGTGTTTTATTATTTAATTGTTACTATATGATAACATGACTTGAGATCTAATTTTGGAAAATATGAATTGGTAGCTCAGAGGTACTTCTGCATTGGCGACACCCTTCATGCAGAAGTGATCGAGCACATTTCTCCCTGGTGACTTTATAATGTGTTTTTATAAAGTAACTTCATAAGGTTCTTTTATAAAGTTGGGTCTTTTAATTTTTAAGTGTAAAAGTGACTTTATGATGTTATGGGTTACTTTAGTGACTTAGTGACCTCAAAAAATGATTAAGTCGTGACCGTTGATCTCATGAGGGAAAGATCTAATCTTGACCGTCAATCTCATTGGAAGACCAAGGGTTAGGGAAGTTACACTTTCAAATTAGATAAAAGAAAGTCACGAGGGAGAGAGGGGCACACTTTTTTAGGAGAGTAGAAGGGAAGGTGAAGAGGCACACATCCCAAGAGAGTTTCTTTTCTTGGAGGAAAAGAGCTTGAATAAAGGAAGTTGGTACACATCCCTAGGAGAGGGATTGGAACATACTTCAAGGAAACTTCAACATTAAAGAGATTCAATACCGTACATCTAGGAGGGTCGTACGATACCATTTTGAGGATGTCGTACAACATTTTTTGCTGGATTTGCAGCTACAACCATGCACATAAATCAATGTTGACCTTATGGAAGGATTTCTAGGTGTTAACTCTGCTGCTAACAAATCCGTACAATGAGGTATTGTTATGTACCTCTTCTGGGTACGAAAAACGAGGTTTGTTTCTGTTGTTTGTGACTGTACGGTTTGTACTCGAAGTCAAGTTTTGATTTCAGACTATGTTACTCAGGAAATAAGTGAAGTTTTTTGCTCAAATAGAGTGAAAGTACAGTTTATTAAAGTTGAATATTTATTGTTGTTGTACTCATAATTTTCCCTGAAGTTGAATAAAGAAACATTCTCATTAAAGTTGTCATTTTTTCCTATGTTTACTTCAAGGGGCATTGCCCAGATTTTTATGTGCCAAATGTGAACAATTTGTCTACTGTTCAGTTATATTTCGCTGCTAGTTTTTAGTTTCAGATCTATGAAATTCAGTTTTTCTACTCATTAAGTACAATTCAATATTGGGTTTTAATGCTTTACTATTGAAGCTTAATAGGAGGTTGAAATATGTGTATGACATTGTGTTTATGAGCTATATTTTCTACATGGTATTAGAGCAGGTGATCTGAAGTTCAGTGGACAGTTTGGCACTTGGGACAACAAATGATTTGATGGGGCTTTTTTCTTGGAGGAAGAGGAAAGAAGGGTTTTTTTTAGGTGGACAAAGATGACTTCTAATATCAAGTTTGAAGATAGGTTGGAGGGGATCTCCAACTACTTGCAGTGGAAGGTTAGAATTACAAGTGTTTTCAAGGAGAAAAATTTGTGGTTGTTTGCGAACATCGTCATTCCAGTATGTACGTCAGATCCCATATCGTTGGACGTCCATGAAGTGAAGGAAGCCAAGGCTCAGAGAATCATTTTGGACGGAGTTAGAGACCACCTTATTCCACATTTGGCTGAGAATAAGACAACCAAGGACATGTGGGATGCACTGAAGGGTTTGCATGAGGAAAAGAACGAGAACCGAAAAATGGTTCTCCAGGAAAAGCTCCATAATACCAGGATGGCCAAAGGAGAGAGTGTGACCTCCTACCTCCCTCGGGTTTCACAGGTGAAGGACGAGTTGGCGTCTGTCGAAGAAGTTATTCCAGAATTAGACTTGGTCTGTATAGCCCTCAAAGGCTTCACCAAGGAGTGAGAGGTTTTCGTGAAGTGTGTGGTGGGGAGAGAGAAGCTCCCTAACTGGAGTAGATTGTGGGATGACTTTACACATGAGGATATTTGGGAGGGGTCTCAGGAGAAGGAATTAGATGGTGCAGATGAGAAGAACATTGCTCTAGTGGGAAAGAGCAATGAGGATAAGAAGGACATTATCAAGGTGAGATGTTTTGCATGTCACGAGACTAGCCACTATGCTAGTTAGTGTCCGAATAAGAAGAAGAATCAAGAACTAGATTTGTCAACATCATCAAAGATTACTGCGTTTGTTGAGAAATGTGAGAAGGATTTTTCTCTCATGACTGGTCCTGTGGGCAGTGGTTTCCTTCTGTTTGAGGACATTGAAGTGTGGTTCTTGGACAATGTAACTTCTCGGCATATGATGAGAATGAGGTCATTGTTCCTTAGTCTTTCATAAACAGACTCATATTGTGTTGTTGATAGTGGGGCCGAATCATAGTTTGCAGTAAAGGGGGTTGGAAGTGTTAGATTCCAACTAGAGTTAGGAGGCTTTCTAGAGGTTTCTGGGGTGTTTTATATTCCAAAGATGACAATTAATTTACTCTCAGTGGCATCTCTGTAGGTTGATGGATTTAGAGTTGCATTCTACTATGGTTGGGTATTTTTATATCCAGAGGGAGCGACTCCAGACACAACAATATTGCTTGGTGTCAAGTATGTGAGGCTGTACAGATTGTTGGGATGACTTGTGTTGGGGTCCAATGGATTTTTGGATTCAGATTTTGTGTCAAAGAGTGGGCAGGTTGTACGAGAGAGAGAGAGAGAGAGAGAGAGAGAGAGAGAGTTGATATCGGGTTCTTAGTCATCTTCTGGGACTCTCACAGGACTCAACATGCATGAAATGACATTGATGGATTCTCGGAGAGTGTGAAGTCTCCTGGGAGCATGTATTCAGTTCATAGATCAAAGAAGGTAGTAGTAGATGCTTCCAGTGCAGTAGTAGTAGTGTCATCTTGTTCAAGGGGAGCAGAGGCTTCTAGTACAAAGGGAGTGATTATGGCAGTTGATGAGTTGGAGACAGATTCTAGAGGAGATACCATAAGTACCTCTCTCGCTAAGAGGGAGTGCTAGAATTGGTAGCTCAAAGGTACTTCTGCATTGGCGACACCCAACATGAGGAAGTGACCGAATATATTTCTCCCTAGTGATTTTATAATGTGTTTTTATAAAGCAACTTCATAAAGTTCTTTTATAAAGTTGGGTCTTTTAATTTTTAAGTGTAAAAGTGACTTTTTGATGTTATGGATCACTTTAGTGACTTAAGTGACCTCAAAGAATGATTAAGTCGCGATTGTTGATCTCATGAGGTAAATATCTAATATCGACTGTCAATCTCATTGGAAGACCAAGGGTTAGGGTAGTTACACTTTCAAATTAGATAAAGGAAGCTCATGAGGGAGAGAGGGGCACACTTTTTGAGGAGGGTATAAGGGAAGGTGAAGAGGAAAGCATCCCAAGAGATTTTCTTTGCTTGGAAGGAAAGAGCTTCAAGAGAGGAAGTTGGCACACATCCCTAGGGGAGGGATTGGAACACACTTCAAGGAAACTTAAACAATATAGAAGGTACACTTCAAGGAGGGATTCAGTACCGTACATATAGAAGGTTCGTACAATATAATTTTGAGGAGGCTATACAACAATGTTTGTTGGCTTTGTAGCTACAATCATGCACATAAATTGATGCTGAGCTTATGCATTAATTTATAGGTGTTAACTCTGCTGCTAACAAATCCGTACAATGAGGTATTGTTTTGCACCTCTTATGGGCATGAAAAACGGGGTTTATTTATGTTGTTTGTGACTGTACAGTCCGTACTAGAAGTCAAGTTATGATTTCATACTGTGTTACTCAGGAAATAAGTGAAGTTTTTCTTAGATAGAGTGAAAGTATAGTTTATTGATGTTGAATATTTACTGATGTTGTACTTAGAAGTTTCCCTGAAGTTGAATAAATAAATATTTTCCTTAAAATTGTCATTTTTTCCTATGTTTTCTTCAAGGGGAATTGCCCATATTTTTATGTGCCAAATGTGAAGAATTTATCTATTGTTCAGTTGTATTCTGTTGTTGGTTTTTAGTTTCAGATCTATGACATTTAGTGTTTCTGCTCATTAAGTATAATTCAATATTGGGTTTTAATGCTTTACTGTTGAAGCTTAATATGAGGTTGAAATATGTGTATGAAATATTGTTTCTGAGCTATATTTTCTACACTGATGAGGGATAGAGACCTGAAATAGGCATAAGTTATGCAATGGATTATTCAAAAGGGGAATCCATTGTGCCCATTGGTGCAATTTTTCGGAAGCAAATCATCTCAAATAGGTTTCTAAGAACTTGTTTTCCATTATTGTTTGAGCTTCAGTTTGAGGATGATATCTAGTGCTAATATTCAATTGTGTATCTTGAAGTTTAAATAACTCCTTCCAAAATTTTCTAGTGAATGCGAGGTCTCGATCCAAGACAATGGAAGTGGGAATACCATGTAGCTTGAATATTTGATCCATGAAGGCATGTGAAACTGAGGAAGGAGTGAAAGGATGAGTTAGGGGACAAAAATGAGCATCTTTTCGAAGAAGATCAACAACCACTATGATGATTTATTTGTTGCTCACTTTAGGGAGACCCATGATATAATCCATTGAAATGTATGTCCAGATCTATGTTGGGATTGGTAGTGGTTGCAGTGCCCCTAGTACCTTCACCTTCTCTCCATTGTTTCATTGGAAAGTGTCAGAGGATGCTACAAAATTCTGGATATATATTTTCATGCCTTCCTATAAGAAGGAATGCTTATTTTTTTCATAGGTTTTATGAAAACCAAAGTGACCTGTTATCACTAATGAATGCATCTCCTATAAGACGTGTTTAAGGGTTGAATATTTTTCCAGAACAATTTGCCCTTCATACCACAATGTATCTTCTTGCCATTTATAAATTTTAGGTGGGTTTGGATCTACCTGAATCCATTGGATGAGTTGCATTAAAGTACTATTTGCTAAAAATTCCCTACATGCTTCCTCGAGCCATCCTGGACTTGGTAATGATAAGGCAAGGTGTGACCCATCCTCCTCAAATTGTTTGGATAAAGCATCAACTACTACATTCTATTTACCCTTCTTATATATGATCTCATAATCATACCCTAACATCTCAGTGATGAGCCAGGTGGATATCGGTGGCCACCCACCTTTTCCAACTGGCTCAAAATTGTTTTCTGACAATTTTGGCAATTTACTATTTTTAGCAGTTTTAACTTCCGGGGCCATTTTGAGGGCATAAATGAAGGTTTTTCGGGATCAATCTTCTCAATGATTTTTGAAGGCATGATTGAGCCCCCAAAATGAATCTCCTTGATGATACCTTTCCAACGGTCTATCATACGCCTAAAATGGAGATCGTATGCAAAAGTTACGACCCCGGGAAGTTGATGTACTAACTTACCCAAACAGGGCCCACATGACTTTTGGCACTTCATCCCCTAGGGTTAGGTTTTTGGATGTATAGAGTTTTTGACATTCCTGTTTATTGTAAAAAGGCCTTCAAAGCCTCATTGTAATCATCTTCTTTCGAATGAGCACAACCGTTACATCTCTTCTCAGAGATAAGCCACCACCATTCCAACAAGCTTGTTTCCACTGCATTTTACAGTTTCAACTTATTTCCTTATTGAATAGAAAACCAGTTTTATTGTATCTTTGTTATTTTGTGTTAAGCATCTGTTAATAATATGTAGTCATTTCGTTATGCCCATAAAATATGGATCATTGGTATCAGAGCGGTCTGCTCCTTGTTGTCTTAATGCATGTCCCCAACGAGGTTGGAGTACAAAGAGTTGGGTCTCGAGCTTGTTTCTCTTGAGGGAAAAATCTCTCGCACACCCAAACGACCTCTCATGGCAGGAGAAAAGAAATATGACAGGACATGAGATCCTTTCAAACTATTTATTGAGGAAGCCCTCACACAACAAAGGAACGAGATGATGGATAGTTTCGCGCAAATCCTTCAGCAGCTACCAACAGGCGACACATCTTCTTCGAGTGGAGGCGCCACCCCCTTCAAGGTAAAAATAAACTTTGATATTCCTATATTTGAAGGTTCGATAGATGCAGATGTTGTAGACAAGTGGTTGAATCTACTAGAAGGGTATTTTTCTGTCCATAACTTTTTAAATAGAGAAAAGATTACTTTACGCTCCTCAAAACCGTTCCCCATGTCAAAGATTGGTGGGAAAATTTTTGTGAGAAAAAGGAAACAGAGGAACCCTCATTATTTACATTCACGACCACTTGGGATTCCTTCAGGGATGTTATTAAGGAACAATACTACCCTTTCAGAAGTTATGATGACTTGTATACCAAATGGACCACACTGCGGCAAGAAAGAGGCCAATCAATGCCAGATTTCATGAATATATTTCATACCTTGTGCACCAAGATGGGTATCAAAGATTCAGAGCGACATCTGGTGCTTAAGTATCGTGGTGCTTTGCATAGATAAATCCAGACCGAAATGGAATTTTTGTACATCTCATCCTTGGGTGCGACCTACTGATATGCCGTCAAAATCGAGCAGAAGATCAAACAAAAGACACGACAATTTGGGCCTGGGAACCCCTCACAAAAAAATCCAGGAAAGGGCGGCCCCAACCCACAGAAAAAGGATAGAGAAAATATGGACAATGTCAAGACAACCAGTCCAAGCTGTAAGCAAAGAAGGACACCGAAAAGACAAAGAAGGATATCGGGAAGTGGTGTGACTTCCATAAGAGCCTTTGGCATAACAGTGTTGACTACCGCTCAAAGTAGTTGTTGGTGGGTGAAGTGAAAGCCTCTTAATCAGATGTGGGTTCATACTTTGAGAAAGGGGAAGACAGATCATTGACGTGGAACCCAGTGCCACCATTTCTACCACCAAGATCCAGCCTGGTAAACCAGACGAGCCAGAAGAAGGATAACGCCTCTTCCATTCATAGATGTGGGTAAAAGGCACCCCGCTGTACTTCATCGTGGATAGTGGTAGCCAGAAGAACCTCATCTCATATGAGGTCGTCAAGCGGTTGCCCTGCCGACAACACCACACCCACAACCCTATACCATTGGATGGCTCTGCCAAGGAAGTGATCTCCGCGTCAACCAACAATACCAACTGTCATATGACATCAAGCCCTTCAAAGACGAGGTATCGTGTGATGTTGCTCCTCTCGAATTTTGTGATGTTTTTTTGTGCCAACCTTATTTATGGAAATGTCATGCTATATATGAGTCTAGGCCTCATAGTGTTATTATTACTTTGAACAAGAAATTGTACAGGATACTCGAAGCAGTCCCACCTAGTGTTATTTCCTTGATCTCTGCTAAGCAATGCAGGAAGGTCATCTCTTAGATGGGGAAGTTTGTCTTCTTCGTGATTCGCTCTCAGAATAAGTGAAAGATCACAGCCACATCCAGGGTCTCTACGACCGACCTCTCCACACAACAGAAGCAAGTAGATAAGGTCGGGAAGAATACTCATATATCTTCTCCTCACCTACTGGGGTACCTTTTCACTGCCAGGTCAAGCACCCCATCGATATGACCCCCGACACACTGCTTCCCAATGGGCCAATATATCGTCTCTCTCTGTTAGAGAATGAGGAGATCAAGTGACAGATCTAATAACTTCTCCACAAGGGGCACATCCATCCCAGCTCATCACATTGCGGGAGCCTAATCGTGATGGTACAGAAGGAAGATGGAACCTGACGACTCTACATTGATTATTGATCTCTGAATAAAATCGCAGGCAGAAATCAGTACCCGATTCCCCGAATCAACGACCTCGTTGATCAACTCACGGGGGACAAATGCTTCAGTAAGATTGATATGAAGTTTGGCAACCACCAGGTCCCGATAGAATAGACAGATGTATGGAAAACCGCCTTCAAGTCAAAGGAAGGCCTTTTTGAATGGTTGGTCATGCCCTTTGGTTTGACAAATGCTCTAGCCACTTTCATGAGGATGATGGATGATATCCTGCGACCATTCATCAATACTTTTGTAGTGGTGTATCTGGATGACATTCTCATTTACAGCAAGCCTTGGGCTGAACACTTGTAGCATATTCATTAGGTTCTACACACCCTGTGACAACACAAGCTATATGCCAACTTGAAAAAATGCTCCTTCAACATGGATAGGGTCCATTACCTGGGCTACATAATTGATCAACATGGCGTACATGTGGATCCAGCCAAGATCCAAGTCATATGTGACTGGCCAGCCCCAACCACACTCATTGAGCTTCGAATCTTCTTGGGCCTTGCTAATTTCTACCGCAGGTTCGTGTTGGGATTCTCCCATATTGCATGGGCCCTTAGCCAAATAACCAAGGGTGGTGGTAAGGAAAAATTTGCGTGGGGCCGGTCCCAACAACAATATTTCAATGATTTGAAGCAACGCTTGTGCTCGGCCCCAATAATTTCACTACCATACCTGCAACATCCCTTTGAGATTGAGACAGATGCTTGAGACTATGCGGTGAGCATCGTTCTCACTTAGCACGACCACCCCGTGGCCTATCATAGTGAGACACTATCATATGTTGTC
>ML784622.1:97876-117174 GCA_009831015.1 Picea engelmannii | reverse complement strand
AGGTCAACAAGTATATCAGGTCTTGCACTGCCTACACTATTGCCAAACCAACCACTAAGAAACATGGCATGTACACCCCTCTTCCTACTCCTGTCGAAGACTACATGGGAATCCATCTCAATGCACTACATGTTGGGCCTCCCGACCACCAAGCGGTGAAATGACTGTGTTTTTGTGGTTGTTGATCGCTTTTCTAAGATGGCGATTCCGGTTGCCTATAAGAAGAACATCACAGTAGAAGCCACTGCCAAGATCTTCTTTGAACGAGTATGGGTACATTTTGGAATCCCACAAACCATTGTCTTAGATCGGGACAATTGATTTCTTATCACATTCTGGTCAGCCTCTGGTCACTGCTGGACACCAAGCTCAGCAAATCCACGGCCTTCCACCCGCAAACAGATGGCCAAACTGAGGTCATTAATTGAATGATTGTGCATATCCTTCGCATGTATAATTCAAATCACCCTCGCACATGGGATGAGATCCTTCCCTATGTCCAACATAGCTACAATCGAGCCCTGCATAGCTCAACCGACCACAACCTCTTTCAGGTGGGTTTTGGATTCCAACCATTGGGTCCCATAAAGGTTGCGCTTTCCCTTGCGGTCACCTCGACCGACTCATCTCCTGCTCCAACTGAAGAAGAAAAAGCCACCCAGTTCATTGAGCGGATCCAATACATCCACCAACAGGTTCAGGATATCTTACAGAAGTCTAATGACAAGTACAAGCAACGCCATGATCAACATCGAGTGCCACATAAGTTTTAGGTGGGAGACAAAGTTTGGTTGCACTTGTAGAAAGAACGCCTTACAGGACCCCATCGGAAGCTTCACCCACTCCGTTATGGGCCATACACCATCACCAAGGCCACGAGGGATAATTCTTTTGAGCTCAACATTCCTCCTTTCCTTGGCCTGGACCTAGTGTTCAACGTGGATCTCCTTTGCCCTTATTTCCCACCATTATTGGACACCTCAGACGTAGAAGAGCAGCTGACACCAACATAGATCAACCCCAACTACATACAACATGAATCCAACGATCAAATTGTGGACACATAGATCAAGGGCACTCGACAGCAAAGGATCCAGGTTTATCGAGTCATCAAAGCAGGGCAGCTTCGACACCAAGGCAAGTGGCTCACTCGGGGCCAAATTCAACAGAAATTTCCTCATCTGATGGGGGAACTCAAAGAAATGGAGACCATTTCTTCCTAAGGAGGGAGGATTGATCCAGGTGGATATCAGTGGCCACCCACCTTTTCCAACTGGCTCAAAACAGTTTTCTGACAATTTTGGGAATTTACTATTTTTAACAGTTTTAACTTCCAGGGCCATTTTGAGGGCCCAAATGAAGGTTTTTTGGGATCAAGCTTCTCAATGATACTTGAAGGAATTATTGAGCTCCCAAAAATAATCTCCTCAACGATACCTTTCTAAAGGGCTATCATATGCCTAAAACAGAGATCGTATGCAAAAGATACGACCCCAAGAAGTTGATGTACTAACTTACCCAAACGGGGCCCACATGACTTTTGACGCTTCATCTCCTAGGGATAGGTTTTTAGATGTCTAGGGTTTTTGGCATTCCTGTTTATTGTAAAAAGGCCTTCCGAGCCTCATTGTAATAACCTTCTTGCGAATGAGCACAACCGTCACATATCTTCTCAGAGATAAGCCACCACCATTCCAACAAGCTTGTTTCCGCTGCATTTTACAGTTTCAACTTATTTCCTTATTGAATAGAAAACCAGTTTTATTGTATCTCTGTTATTTTGTGTTAAGCATCTGTTAATAATCTGTAGTCATTTCATTATGCCCATAAAATCCGGATCAGGTGACCCATTAACATTGCTATAATGAAGACAATAATTGTTTAAGGAAGTGCTTCCAACTATGATGGCTAGTATTGATCTAAAAATTCCTCCCTATGAGATAAGGCCTCCAAGTCTCCACTGCATGAAGGATAGCCATCATTTCCTTCTCATATGTGGATTTTCCCAAATTGCGGTCACACAATTGCTTACTAGTGAATACCAAGGGGCGTTGTTCTTGCATAATTACTTCTTTGAGGCCTCTGCCTAAAGAATCACATTCCAAGACATAAGTATTATTAAATTCAGACACTACTAATACTAGAGTAGTGCACATGGCATCCTTTAAAGTAGCACAGTCCTATGTTGTTGCATCATTCCAAACAAAGGCATTATTTTTAAGCAACGAAGTAAGGGGAACTACAATTTTGCCATAAATTTTCACAAATTTCTTGTAGTATCCCGTAAGGCGTATGTATCCCCTCAGTCTCTTCAGTGTTTTGGGACGAGGCCAAAATTGCATAACCTCTAATTTCTTGGGATCAACCTACACTCCCTCTTGACTTACAATGTGACCCAATTATTAAACCTTGGGAGCCCAAAAAAATCATTTGGAGAACTTCAAGAATAATTGGTTGTCTCTCAAGAGTTGCAAGGAAATATCAACATGCTCTATGTGTGATTCCTATGATTTAATGTAGATCAAGATATCATTGAATAATACCAACACAAAATGGCATAGGAAGGTTTTGAAAATCTTGTTCATGAGGCTCTGGAAAGTGGATGTAGCATTACAAAGATCGAAAGGAATAACTAGAAAATCATAATGAACTTCATGTGTTTTGAAGGTTGTCTTAGGGATGTCTACCTCTTTCATCATGATTTGGTGTTATCTTGAACATAGATCAAGCTAAATGAAATTATTTTTTCCATGAAGTTCATCTAGGAGATCATCAATAACTAGGATGGGAAATTTGTTCTATATCATCAACTTATTGAGATCCCTAAAATCAGGACACATGCTTCAAGCACCTTGTTTCTTTAACACCATGAATATTGTTGATGAGTAAGGGCTTGTTTTGGAATGTACGACCCCCGCCTCCAACAGTTCTTGAATGATTTTTTCTATTTCACTCTTTTGTACAAAAGGGTGTTGATAAGGACATACAATTGGTGGTTGATTTCTTGGAATTAGGGGAATTCCATGGTTGTGCTCTCCTTGAGAAGGGGGTAAACCATTTGGTGTCTCAAAGACTTAAATTGGGAAATAATTCCATAGTGTCCTTTCTTTAATAACTTCTCCATACAATGAGAGATGATTATTTCAGGAGAGCCTACCTAAATCCCTTGAAGGGTGTTTTCATGACCCTTCTTAGTGAAACTCATATAGAGTTCTTTGAAATCCATGGTGACTGGTCCCAATGTGCGTATCCATTCTTCCCCCAATACTATATCACAACCATCCATATCGATGGCAAATATATGGGTTTTGAGGTGATAATATCCCATCTGAAGTTTGACATTTTCACATCTTCCCCCACATTTCATCATACATCCATTGGTGATCATGATTTGAAGATTTTGAATTGGGTGTACAAAACAATGGGTTTCTTTTGCCACTCTCTTGTGAATGAAATTGTGAGTAATGCAACTTTCAAATAGGACTATGATTTTTCAGTGTTTGATGTATCCCATGAGTTTCAAGGTTTGTGGAATTGAAATGCTCTATAGTGCATCTAGAGAAATAAAGGGATCTTCATGAGGGAATGGAGGTTCAATACCCTCCTTAATATGAGTGTTGGTGTAGTCTTTTTGTAACTATAATGGTGTATCTTCTGTAGTTATGTCTTCGGTAGGGCCTAAGTGGTCATATCAATTTGTAGCTTTTTTTTTCTTTACACCGATGACCTAGAGCATATTTTTAATCACAATTATAATAGAGTCCATGTCTTTGGCAGTCTGTCATTTTTGTTGGAGACAAAATTTGTACTTTCAAGGGATGAGTAGGAGTTTTTCTTGGTGAATTACCTTCGGGAGGACGAGTGCAAGGAATGAATCCTAGTTTTTTGTTTGTACATGTATCATTGTTTCTACTTTTAGGGCCCTCTGAGTTGCTTCCAACCATGTCTAATGATTTTTTATTAAGAATTGTGCTTGAATATCCTCCTTGAGTCCACTAATGAAACATTCTTTATAGAAATAATCTATTAAGTTCTATGTAAAAATGGTTGATTTCTCAAAGTCTTCAATAAAGTCAGTGACTAAGCTTGTTTTTCATAACTTGGTAAGCCACCCCAAATAGTGAGTATCTCTCTTGAAATGTGCATGGATAGCTTTAACAAACTGAATCTAGATGATGTAACTCACATAGGGTTTTCTAATCCATTCACACCATTTCCATCATTTTGGATCTAGATACATGATCCCCACCTTGATTTTCATCATTTCATCAATAATTCCCTAGAGGATGAAGTAATCTTCCATCTGGGTGACACATCCTAACAGGTCATAACCATAAAACTTGTTCAGGCCCACCCTAAGAGAATGGTTTCATATGTTATTATCCATTGATATGTTGTTGTGCAGATCCAAAAAGGGTTGTGATTGGCTAAATAGTCCTAAGTTAGAAGTTTCTTCCTAGTGTGGCTCAATGTGTTGTGCAGTCTAGTGTTCTTCTTATGGTATGCCTGTATCTATATGAGGCACCAACTTTGCATCCAACCTTCCTATAGTAGAGCGGGTGTTCATGTTGTTCGGAGAAGTATGAGGTGGTTTATAGGTATTTTCCTTCATGGGTGAGCTCACTGAAAAAAATTATTAGGTCCCAAGGACAAGGGGTGTCAAGTGTTATAACTCTTTGATATACATGTGGGGTCCAACAGTTTTACTTGACCCAATATATGAGGGCACTAAGGAGGCTCAACCATGCCCTTAGTCGTACTACTCAACTACCCAGGTATTAGAGAGTGGTCTCCTCGAGTGTTGTTCTCGGTGTATTATAGCAACAAGAAAAACGATTAGCTGATCTAAAGTTGGTTTTAGGTATACCTAGAGGAATTCCTATATAAACAAGGGTACATACAAGTGAGATTCCATATACATGTATTTTCTGATGTGGTACCACTCAAATGGGTACCAACAAGGGTTACAAGGGTTTCCAACAATGTGATTCCACTTGTATTTCATGCATGTATTCTTCCCCTATCATAGTTTTACCCGCTAACTGATAGATCATTGTGTTATTTAAAGACACTGAAACACGTCTCTAAAAACAAATTATGAGCTTTCTAACCCAAGAAAAACATCTTAAAATCATTAGAAAATAACTTGTGCAAGGTAGGGCTTGAGGCCCAAAATGTAAAGTGATCACAACTTCTTCTATACTTCTCAGATTGGCTATTATGACCTCAATTATGAAATGTCACAAATTCTTTTGATATAGTGGCATTGGTTTGACTAAAATATGTGCACTCTATAAAAATATATCCAATTTTTTTAAATTCACGACCTTCCTAGAAAAACCCTAAAAAACGGTTGATTTTAAATCCACAATATCTCCACTTTCTGGATTTTGTTTTGAACGATTTTATTTTTTGAATTTTTTTTGTTTGTTTTGTCGTAGAGGAATTCAGTTCTTGGGTCAGATTCCCAAAATTATGCAGACAAATATTTAGAAAATGACTTCAATTCTTATGTCCTCTTGTTTCTATCAAAAATCAACAAAAAGAAGAAAAACAAATCCTACTTTGTGCCAAATAAAGAACTCTAATACCACTTGTAGTGTACTTAACCCCAAAAATTTAGAGCAATCACATAAAATGTAGTGCAAAACCCAAGAACACAAGAGAAAAGAGAGATAAACCCTAATAAATATCTCTTTGATAATCAAAATAGAGAGCTATGTTCACTTACCTCTTCAAAAGGGTAACCTCTAAGAGGAATGCTCCAAACACAATAACAATTCTTGACAAAACATTACATAACATTATACCTAATATATAGCTATGCAAAGATAATGTTAACTACCTATGGTCCCACTTATAATGGGGCCCTACTAACTAATTTGAGCCTTATTAATAAAGAAGACATTTTTTACAATGAATGACTATTAACTAATTATTTAATGGACTCATGTAGGAACGAAAACCACCCCAAGTCAAAATGGAAATTTGTGAAGTTTCCAGAAGGAAAACGTGGTTGAGAGGACTTGATTTCCTTGAAATTTATGTAAAACAATAGATTTGTTGTGATGTCCCAGTTTTCAGGGATTGTGAGCAATCTTAGAGATCAGATTGGATCCTTTTAGTGATCCAATCCTTATTGTGTTTATTGTTATAAATTGTAGCCTTCAGGCGTTTGTAAAGAGGAGGCCAACGCAATGTAAGATTAGGCCTGGCCCATAGAGGCCATAGTATTGTAATCAATCTCAAAGTAATGGAATTGTGTATTTTATGTATCTTTGTATTCGTTATCTTATGTGTGTAATAAGTGTGTGGAAACCCTGTGAATATATATGTTGAATGTGTGATTGGATAAGATCCCATGAGAGAGTATATGTTACAGTGAGAGTATATGTTAAAGTTCAGAGCATACAAAGTTACGGTCTATCAGAGAAGAGAGATCAACCATTGATCACAGTAAGGATCAATAATGATCCATCGAATTGATATTGTGGGACCGAGACAGAGATCTAACCGTCCATCGGTGTTGGAGACATCTGAAAGGCATAATAGAGGATAGTCATGACCGATGGCCATGATCTACTTGGAGTATTGAAATAAATGATCCTTAAAGTAGATACATGGCTAGGATTCAGAATAGATCAGTTTGGAACCTTGTTCTGACGATGATCATAACCATTAATCAGAGAGGAGGTTCAATGCTCCAGATCAATTGCATATCAAAACCCTAGTGCTTCGAGTTCTTCCAAAGTTTCGATGAGAATACTCTGAGAGTGAAATCTAACCGTCTATTGGAGTAGATCTAGAGAGAGGTCCGACTGTTCATCGGAGTCAACTTTCAAAGTTCGTTCCCAACTCAACTCCGAATAAAGCATTATGATGGTGAATCTAGATAGTCCATTGAGAGGATAGATCGACAATGGAAGTCATAAGTTTAATTGGAGCCTGACGAGACTGTTCGTATTAAAAATTCCAACCATTAGAGTGAGTCCTCTGAAATCTTACTCCGAACACAAGTTATGGAGATTGAGATCCGCCTGTCAGTCTAAAGGTGATGATCAACGATGAATATTGAATGATGAATGTAGTCTGATAGTCCAAGGTTCTAGTCCATGGGCACATGAAGGGTTAGCGTTGGGTTTAAGGTGAGACATGAAAAATATTATGAAGTTCCTATGAACTTCATTATATGATATTGAAATTAAGAATCCAAGATTTGATTAGGGTACATTCTAAGGAGATTGAGGAGGATTTTGTTGCTGTCGTGGACATGTTGAGTCCATATCTGAGATAAATAATCCACAGGTTTGAGGATCGAACCTGTCGAGTTCACAGATCTTTGTGAACCTAGTTTCTTCCTTTATCAAGTGGTATCAAAGAAGGGAAATATTTCCTACGCGAAAGTGGGTAGGTGCAGAAGTCGAGATGAGAAAGGAGTGCTCAAGAGATTCCAATGGAGGGAATCTAAAATACCAAAATACTGATATGAAGGAGAGGAATCTTAGTGAGGTATTCGTAGTAGGTTCAAAGGCTTGCTATAAAGGCTTAGTTGCAACTCATTTTTTAGTATGGAGAAGCTCAACGTATGATACATGAGGTAAAAGGAAGACAAGAGAGTGAAGATGATGCAACAATGAAGATCACATGATCAAGAGATCATGAAAGTTTTAACCCTGGGAGTCTGATGCAGGAGAAAAAACCACCCCAAGTCAAAATGTAAATTCATGAAGTTTCCAGAAGTAAAACGTGGCTGAGAGGACTTGATTTCCTCGAAATTTATGTAAAATGATAGAGTTTTTGTGTATTTGTTGTGAAGTCCTAGTTTTCAGGGATTGTGAGCAATATTAAAGATCATATCATATTCTTTCAATGATATGATCATTATTATGTTTATTGTTATAAATGATAGCCTTTGGGCATTTGTAAAGAGGAGGTCAATGCAATAAGATCAAGCTTGTCCCATAGAGGCCATAATATTGTAATCGAGCTCGAATTAATGGAATTGTGTATTTTATGTATATTTTTATTTGTTATCTTATGTGTGTAATCAATGTGTGAAAATCATGTGAATATATATATTGAATGCGTAATTGGATGAGAGCCCATGAGCGAGTTTATGTTATAGGTCGGAGCGTACAAAGTTACAGTCTATCAGAGAAGAGAGATCAACCATCGATCACAGTAAGGATCAACAGTGATTCATCAAATTGATATTTTGGGACTAAGACAGAGATATGACCATCCATTGGTGTTGGAGACAGCCAAAAGGTACAATAGAGGATAGTCCTGGCCGATGACCAGGATCTACTTAGAGTCTTGAAATTAATGGTCCTTGAAGCAGACACGTGGTGAGGATTCATAATAGCTCATTTCAAACCCTTATTCTAATGATGATCAAAACCGTTCATCAGAGAGGAGGTTCAATGGTCCATATCAATCATAGATCGAAATCGTAGTGATTTTTGTTCTTCCAAAGTTCGGACGAGAATACTCCGAGAGTGAAATATAACCATCCATCAGAGTAGATCCAGAGAGAGATCTGACCGTTCATCGAAGTTATCTTTCATAGTTTGTTCCCGACTCAACTCTGAATAAAGCATTACAATGGAGAATCTAGACCATCCATTGAGAGGATAGATCGACAATGAAAGTTAGAAGTTTAATCGGAGCCCGACGAGACTGTTCAGAATACTAATTTTGATCATCAGATCCAGTCCTCATAAATATTACTTTGAACACAAGTTACGGAGATTGAGATCCGACCGTCGGTCTAAAGGCGATGATCAACGATGAATGTAGTTCGATAGTCCAAGGTTCTAGTCCATGGAAACATGAAGGGTTAATGTTGGGTTTAAGATGAGACCTGTGAAATATTATGAAGTTCCTATGAACTTCATAATACGAGATTGAAAAGAAGACTCCAAGATTTGATCAGGGTACATTGTAAGGAGATTGAGGAGGAGTTTATTGTTTTCATGGACGTGTCGAGTTCACAGATCTTCGGTACCCCGATTTCTTCCTTCATCATGGAACTTAGTCAAGGAAGGTGGCCTCATACATTAATAAAGTATCTAACCAAGGGGGTTAGGGTAGGACCCTAACATAAAAAGGACAAAGAGTTGAAATTTATATAGGATAAATAATTATATAATTTATAATGAATGAATAATATATAGATTGTTATAATGAGCCTTATGAAAATATAGTTATATCCATTGGCTAGTCATAAAGGGGAAGGGTTGTGTCCATTAGTTTATAATTATTATTATTTTTAAGAAATTTTTATTAATGTAGTTTATATTCATTACATTGCCTCCCCCTTTAAGAATACTTCATCGTCAAAGAATTTGATGGAAACAAATATTTTGTTTTGGTTTGGAATGCCTCATCATGATTCTTCGTTCTCGAAGTGATGATGGTTGAGCACACACGATGACATGAGATACAAAGTGTTGAATAGAATTTTTGTACTGTAAAAGAGTTAGATATCCCCAATTTTCGTACTACAAAACTATGTGGGAACAATTTAAATGATTTTGGGAATGATAAGATTCCATAACTAAGATTTCTTTCGAGATACTATGATTTTCATTTAGTTGTTCATATTGATTTTGTCCTTGGTTAGTTCATTGAATAATACAATGACTATTATAATTTGGATGAAAATAAGTCATCCTTGTTTGTGTCTTATTTTTGAAACATTTGTTTCTTGATACCTCTGATGATTTTTTGATTGACAACATTTCAATATAAACATCTTTCTGATTTTTAACGTTGACTTAATTTGTATTGGTTCCTTTCTCCATGGTTTGGATCTTTACATCTAACAACTTCTGTAATTAAATTGTATCGATCATTGTTTATTTATCAATCAATGCTTCATTTATTGTAAGTTGCTCTAGCTTTTCCTTGGCGAGTTTGTTGAATAATACAATGACTATTATAATTTGGATCACAATCATGCATCTTTGTTTGTGTATTTCTTTGGAACATTTGTTTCGTGACAATTCTGTTGATTTGTTGATTGATACCATTTCAATATAAACATATAATTTCCGATTTTTTATGTTGACTAGATATGCATTCGTTTCTTGCTCCATGGTTTGGATCTTGACATCTAAAGACTTCTCTAATTCAATTAGATCAACCATTCTTTATTTATTGATCAATGCTTCCTTTCTTGTAAATTGCTATAGCTTTTCAAGTTGCAACTTCTTTACATTTTTTAATTTCTTAATTTGTGTGATCACTCTTTGAATATGATTTATAAGGCAAGAAACTTCATCATCTTTGTTAGCTACAACCTTGTCATTTTTTTCTTGAAAATCTTGCATCAGTTGTAATGACTTATAATTACCATGTAGGATCACACCCGATACATCTTTCAATTCTTCTAATGAGAAAGTTTTTTAGCATGACTTCATTGTAAATACCTTCAATGTTATATTCATCTTCTTATAGGAGAATGTCAAAAAAATTATTCTTCATGTTTAAGAAGTAGGATCCTAATGTTTCCATCCAAGGTGAACCTAGAAATATGTCAACATTTTTTAAACATAAATGTATTGCTGAATGGGGTATAAAAACATAATCATCAATTCACAATGGTAAAATGCTTATTTTATATTGAAAATAATTATCTTTTCAATTACACTTGACTTAAAGATTAATAATTGATTAACAATATTAATATTAATATAATTGTTCTTGTCATTCAAACAAATAACGATGCTCACACCTTTCTTTTAAATATCCCTCTTAAATTTTAATAAAAAAATAACACCTGTTAAACAAATAACAATGCTGATACCTTTGTTTTGAATAACCCTCTTAAATTTTAATAAAAAAAATAATACATTTTGAACAAACAACGATGCTAATACCTTTCTTTTAAATAATCCTCTTAATTTTTAATAAAGAAATAATGCCTTTTGCATAAGTGTTAGGAAATCTTCTATTTTTCCACCATTAAAATTCATTTTATTTTCTATGAAATAAGTAAACTACTAAACACAAAGTATAAGAGTACACAAAAAATAATATAAAATTCTTGTATGAAGAGTACCCGTGCTTTTTTTAATATAACTTTTAACAACCCTTTATTTCCAATAGAATATCACACTAATACTTTTGTTAACTTATGTTAGAGTAAAGGTACTATTACACATCTTTATAAATTCTTTTTCTCAATTTATTTATCCTTTGAATTTAAAATTCAACCCATAATAATAATTCACCTTCGAAAGTTCCACTCAACCATAAATATAAATATAAATATGACGTGACTTCCTTTTATGCTTTTATATATGCACTTTGATACACTTCTAAAGGTAAGGTTGCCGGAATAAAATTTATCCAATGTTTCATAACATAGAAGGTTATGCAAGACAAGACATCTCTGCAACTTTCAACAACTATCTCACAAACCATGGTTAACCTATTCAAACAAAGGTGGAAGATTGAGTGCTTGGCAAGTAGGGTCAATGACATTTCATGTTTCCTCACAAGTATTTGCAAATGTGATCCATTGTTCCATTCATTTCATTGCCACAACCTCGTTCTAAATAATCTCTACTATAGCTCTAGTGGTGTTTATTTCATTGCCACAACCTCCTCCTCAATAATCTCTACTATAGCTTTAGTAGTGTTTTCTTCATTAGATAAGTTAATATTTGTGCATACATATTCATCACCAATTATTAGACCTTATAAAAAGTAATCTTTGATCCATCTCGAAACTCCATTAACACCCATCGATTAGTGTATAGATGTGGTTGACTCTTTGGTGAAACATTTTAATTAACTCTTAACTTCATTGGCTCATGTATCCTTCTACAAACATCGATCATCTTACATGTCCAATGACTTTTGGTAACTCGACATGTCATATGACATCTTGAACCATGAGCAAACACCAAGAAGACGGCATTAGCTTCGTAACACATGTCTTTTCACCTTCTTCTAGTCGATAGCTAACATGAAGTCACGTGGTCTTCCTATCAAACTTGTAATTGTTTTGTAACAAAAACACAATGAGTATGACACCCAAGCATTCTTCAGAAAATGTATAAATGAATGTAACCTTGAATAGAAAGGGATTCATATATCTTCACTATGTTCAACCCTTCTCTCTCAGTTATTGTAAACAAATATGTCAACACAATACACCTCTATTCCGCTTTGAAGACCACCATCCTAAGGCCCCTTATCAATACATTAGAGATTTCCCCTTTGGGTTTCTCCATTATCAATTTATGGGTTGCTTCCTCATGTGAATGGTATTTCCAATTGATGTCAATGGATTTTGTTTGGTTGTTTATATTTTAGTTTTCTTAAATAGTCTATCTTTTCTATGCTTCCGCCATAACAAAGATTGAATCATTCATTGGAATTTGTTGTCCCCCTGTCCTCACTTAGGTTCCATGAATAATTGGTATCGGATCATTATTTCTAATAATCGAATCTTGTCACATTGTAACGATCTAGCCTTTCTAAAACACTACTTGCGTAGTTAGCAAATCTATCAATGTTTAGACACATTCTAAGACATAGTTATTTAATATTCCCTAGCCATCAACCTCTGAGTATTTATCTTGAAACCCAAGATCTAAGATGGCAGGTGAAAGTGAGAACAAAAATCCTCCTAATGACATTGAAGAACTCATAGAATGTGTACTTGCTTGATAGATAGATGAAATGTGTGGTCATTTTAACAATATCTTTCGAATAATCAATTCCTTTGGCTCAACTTCAATTGACAATTTGACAAAAACCACCTTCATAAGGTTATCCCTTGGAAGGTACAAATGAATATGGAAAAACCTAATCTACAAGGAAAGATTGATATATAATTTGTAGACCTTTTGATATAGAAACTAGAGTCTTATTTCTCTATAAATAAGCTTTCTGAGGTAGAGAAAGGTCATTATTGCATATTTGAAGACATCAACCTCTCTACACTACTAGTGGGAAAACCTTCCAAAAAAATAGGATTGTAGAGTTTCTTAGATACTTGCACAAAAGATCTAGCTAACAATGAATCATACAAAACATGCAATGGTGTGAAGAGAAAAGACAAAAAATGGAGGAAAGAATGAAAAAATTTCTATTAACTGTATTCCACACACAAAGAGTGAATAATTTACAATAGATATAGGCTACATGAGTAACTAATGCGCCATAGTAGTGATCTAGAGAGATCTAGACACTCACTGACAGAAACCGAAGTAATCGACCACCTAGTTCTAGTTAACTGATCCATGCAATCATCACTTAACTAATTCATACGTGTGGAAGTGAGAGAAACACATGCAACTGTTGGTGATAAAAATGAGGTTTCCATGCATGAGTGACTTCCACTAGTCTAACTGAGTGTAACTGACTCTAAACTGAAGAGAATCACCCTATTTTGTAGGGGAATATTCTATAGAGAGAATATTCTCATCTAAGGAAGCGTTCTCAACATTGAAATATCAACTTTAGGAAAATAATTACCTAGGTGAGTGTGTAATATCTCCAACACCCCCCATGAACACTACTAGGTGTAAATGATGAACGAGTCCTGAAAACCAAGACCATGTTAAACACCCATTGCACAATGCATCTAAGAATGAAACACTGGAAAAAAATAGAGAAAAGAGGGAAAGAAAACCTCATGGGAACCCCCCCCCCCTTTCAAAATAAAATGTATCAAAAGAAGAGAAAGACAATTGCTAGGAAACTGTGTCCTTCACTCCAAGACGATCACGCAGAGAGTAAAACTTATACTCAGTGAAAGTCTTGGTGAAGATGTCAACAGTCTATTCAGAAGGACAAAACTACAGGTCGATGATCCTCTCGTGGAATAGATATCTGATGTTTTGCATATGGATATCGATATACTTTGTCTATTTCTGTTGCACTGGGTCTCTACAAAACTTGAGAGTACTCTGGCTATCACAAAAACTGAAGTAATCTGCCACATAGTCCTAGTTAATTGATCCATGCAATCACCAGTTAACTAATTCATACATGTGGAAGTGAGAGAAACACATGCAACTGTTGGCGATAAAACAAAGGTTTCCAAGAATGAGTGACTTCCACTAGTCTAACTAAGTGTAAATGACTCTGAATTGAAGAGAAGCACCCTATTTTGTAGGGGAATATTCTATAGAGAGAATATTCTCATCCAATGAAGCGTTCTCAACATTGGAATATCAGCTTTAGGAAAATAATTACTTAGGTGAGTGTGCAATATCTCCAACAAGGACAAGTTAGGAGACCCCACTGATACATGGAATCATTTCATCGAACATGTCAGATGAAATGTTACCCACCCAAACATACAAAAAAACCCATGAAATGGAGACAATTAAGGCAATGGAAGATCAAACTGTACAAAGTTTTACTAATTAATTCCACCAACTAATAGCTTGAATTATCGCTAAGGAAGAAGAAAAGTTACTTGTTTTGAAGTATATCAGTGGTTTAGCTCCTTATATCCAAAAAAAGATGGAATTCCTTACTATTGGCACTGTTGCAGAAGCATTTCACTACGCTATCAAGATTGAGGTAAAATTAAAGGTGAAAGGATGTTTCTTGACCAAACCCATCGGTCAACCTTTTAACAAGAAACCTTAGTCTATTGCTAATCCTAATAAAACAAAACAGTCTACTCAGACTCTTCAATAGAAACAAGATAGTGGGAAGAATCCTTTCAAAAAATGTAAGTTTCAAAGAAAATGTAGAAACCAACCTCTTAAAGAAAAATGGTATGATTACCATAGTTTATCTTGGCATGATGCATATAATTGAAACACTCCTAATACATTTATGACACACCTGTTTAACTCCAACATAGGTTCTAGTACACATTAGGATACTAATAGAAACAAAGCTATCATGGAATCTGATCCAAAAGCTGCAAATCTACCGGCATCAACTTTGATAGCTATCTTGAGTTTGAACATCATCAACAAAAAGAAAAGAGAAAGACTATTCCATACATAAATATAAATGAAAGATATCCCATTACCTTTGATTGTGGACAATGGTAGTCAAAATAACCATCTTTGAAGACATTGTGAAGACATTGGGTTTTGTTACCGGTCCATATCCACAACCTTACAACATCAGTTGGATGAAAAAAGGTCAAGAACTTAGAATCACCCAACATTGTAATCCAACCTACTTTATCAATCCTTTTAAGGATGAAGTGCTTTGTGAAATAGTACCACTCTCAATTGTTGAGGCATTGTTTGGAAAACCATGCTTATGGGACATACATGACAGTTATTGGTATAGAACACAAAAGGTGATTGTCAATATCAAGAATCAGTGGTATGGCATTCCTAAATGTTGACCTAAGACAACAATCCCTTTGTTTTCAGTGAAACAAAGTAAGAAGTTGATCTACCATGCTTAGAAATTCATGTTGTTGGTGATTAAACCTTAATGTTCCAAGAATATCATAAAGATTATTCGACTCTCCACCATCCACAACTCTCAATAGTAATAACAAGTATATAAATTACTTAAAGAATACAAATATATGTTCAAAGATACAACTAGAGTACCGTTGCATTGTAGGGAAAACACTACATAGATATTGTTCTCGGTTCTTCATTACCTAATGCATCTATTTATAGAAGGTATATTTTAGATAATGAAGAAATACTTAAAGAAATTCAAGATCTAATTGAAAAAGGACATATTTTAACTAGGCCGTCTCCTTGTGGAAGTCTAATCATATTATTTCCTAAGAAATATGGAACATAGCGCATGTGCATTGACTACAAGACTCTTAATAAAATTTCAATAAAGAAACATAATCCTCTCCCTAGAATTGATGATCTACTTAATTTTTTAAAAGATGTTAAGTTATTTACCAAACTCAACCTGAAGTCAGGATATCATTTAATCCCTATAAAGTCATCAAATGTTTAGAAAACTACTTTCAAAACCAAGAAAGGTTTGTTTGAATTGTTACTCATGCCTTTTGGTCTAACTTATGCCCCAACTACTTTCGTGAGATATATGGATGATGTTATTAGACCTTTTGCAAGAAAATGCGCCATTTCTTATTTAGATATGTTTTTCAATAGATCATGGGATGAACATTTGCAACAACTTCAATAAGTGCTTACCACTCTTAGACAACATAAACTTTGCATAAACTTGGAGAAGTTCTCTTTTGCAATAAAGAGTATCAAATACTTGGGGTATATGATCAAATCCAAAGGCATTAGTGTCTACCTAGAAAGAATTCAAGTCATCAAGGATTGGTTCGATCTAAGAGACATTCATGAACTAAGGAATTTCCTTGATTTAGCAAATTTTTATCACAAATATGTGTTGGGATTCAACTACATTTCTTGGACAATGAATCAACTAACTAAGGGAGGTGGAAAGATAACATTGAAATGGACACTAGCACAACAAAAATATTTTGAACAATGTAAGAACAAGCTTTGTACAACCCCAATGCTCATGCTACTTGTTTTACATCAACCATTTGAGATAGATACCAATGCTTCAGATTATGTTATGGGCACAATGATCACTCAAGCATGTCACCTAATGTCATTCAATTTAGAAACTTTCAGTGATACTATTAATAAGTATTTGAATTATGAAGGAGAATTGTATACCATTGTGCAAGCACTTAAGGAATCGAGGCACTGCATTCTAGGCAAAAAAAAAGTCATTCATATAGACCACAAGCCTCTACAATCCACTCCTTCATAGTCTAAGTAGTAGACAACAAGACAACTCAAGTGAAATAGTTACCTATACCAATTTTAGTTGGTAATCAAGCATAGGAAAGGTAAATCCAATGTAATAGTTGATTTCCCCATCCAACCACTAGTGATTTCACTTTTTACAGTGTAAAGTATGCATGGTTATGACACCATTACTTGGCCTCAAGTGTATGCAAAATACATTGATTTCTCCTCAATGTATCAACAACTCCAAATAGGTTAGGCCAAAACCATAAACTACCGCTTGAAGGACAATTTTATCTACAAGTTATGACAACTTTGTGTACCTTTATGTGAGCACTGGAAAAATCTTATATGGGATGCACACTACAACAAAACAACATGCCACTTTGGAGTAGAAACGACTCTTACAATACTATAGAAATATTTCTATTGGCATTCATTCGAGTTAGATGTCAATGAATATATCAAATCATGCATGTTTTTTTCCATCACCAAGCCACCAAACTTCCAATAGTGTCTATGCACACCTTGCCTATTCTAGAATGGCCATGGAATTTTGTCTCCATGGATTACAAAACTAGATATCCTATCATCAAACACTATCATGACACAATCCTGGTAGTGGTTGATAGATTCTCTAAAATAACTATCCTCATACCTCACAAGAAGACTACAAATACTCAGCAGTCTACTGAACTCCAATTAAATCATGTTTGGAAACACTATGGTCTACCAACTACATTATTCATCAAGCATGATTCCAAATTTGTTAGCATCTTTTAGAAAATGGTATGACAACAACTTGACACAATTATCGATGTCAATGGTGTTCCATTCTCAGATAGATGGACATAATAAAGTTGTTAATCACATGGTGGTAAAATTGTTTAGCATGTACAAACACAAGCATCGCGAGACATGGGATGAGAGTCTCCCATATATCCAACATAGAAATAATCAAGATCAACATAGTTAAAAATGAAAAAGTTTGTTTGATGTTTGTTATGGATTTCAATGCCCAACGTCTATTGACCCAACCAATCAATCCATTGTTTCTACTAACAAATACCACGAATAGTGATAAATCAACAAGGCACTCAATTTCAAAGGAAAGGTTTGTGATATGCAAAAACAAGAACAAGAGATGTTGCAACAAGCTAGTGAAAAAGCCAAGATTCAACACAAAAAGCGTCTTATTCCTCAATCATTACAAATTGGGGATCAAGTCTGGTTGCATCTCAAGAAAGAAAGACTCAAGGGCCTATATAGTAAGCTAGAACATTTACGATATGATCCTTACACCATACTTAACGTAATTATTGACTTCACAAGAACTGTGACCTTAAAATGAGAACTTTGTCTCTTAAAACCCATCCTTTTTGTGTCAAAAACACCAAAATCAACCTATGAATAAAAAAATGGTGCTATCAGTAGCACATTTTTCTTTCAAGATTAAAATTACAACATTTTTCAATCATGGCCTTAAAAACCTATATCGTTGCTAATAAAAAATCTTAAGAACAACCCTTGAATCGAAAAGTGGTGTTACTGGTGGCACACTGTTTATTTTAGAGTTAAAATTACAACTTATTTGAAACCATGGCCTTAACAACCAATGTCATTACATTCAAAACCTTAAAATAAACCCTTAAATTGAAAAGTGGTGCTACCAATAACACTTTATTTTCAGACTTAAAATTGCAATGTTTTTGAAACCATATCCTTAACAACTTGTACCATTGCAACAAAACCAATAACACCCCCCCTTTTCTTGGTGGGGGGCGGGGGAGGGGGGGTATAATATCAACAATTTTTAAACCATGGTCTTAAAAACAATACTATTGTAGACAAAACCAGAAAATCAACCTTAAAATGTGCACTCATTTAGGGTTAGTTTATCACTCCAACCAAACAATACATAATGGCATGACAATATCACCATATAATTTAAAAAATCAACATTACATTCAAATATCTTATTTGCTTTAAAAAAAAACTCAATACAAATTGCATTGAATTAAACACAAATTATTTCATAAAAATAATGTTGCATTGTTCATATTCACATAAGATAAGTGAAGAAATTTTGCTATAATTATTCATAATCAAATCATATATCCCAACACACATTAAAAATTCATAACTTCATGGAAGATTATATGTAAGTTCAAAAACTTCTTTAGAGTTACCAAACAAACATCATGTCAATAACAAATATATAAAATGTTTCATAAAATTATTGAAACTAACTCCTGGATTCAAACATTCCATCAAAATTTACATCATCTTCAAATGAATGATTGGATGAAGATGTAATGGCCTACATAATTCTTCTATGTAATCAATGAGTGCATCATCTAAGCCTACATGTATGCATAATATTCATCTATTAGAATCCTTTCAGATCTATGACTAGGTTTACTAGATTCCCATCTTGGAACTATTTTTGGTCTCAACAATATTTTGATAATCTATGTAGTTTTGGAGAAAAGAGTGTCTTTCTATGTCAAATGGAAGTCATAAACAAGCATTTAAACATCTTCTAATTTTAAGATGTCATTGAAACGTTGATTTATATTTTGACCTTTTTTTTTT
>ML784622.1:53313-66949 GCA_009831015.1 Picea engelmannii | reverse complement strand
AATTTTGAGGATGATATATTCACTGAGAATGCCTTGAACTGGGATGAAGTATTGCAAAGGAGAGAAAAAATAGACTTAATCAGATTCATGGCCTTGCCTGGGGATGAACAATTGAAATTTTTAGAACAAACAATAGAGGACGTTGTACATGCTCAAGGTGAAGATACAAAACATAAACCAGAAAGGTCGGAGGCACAAATATTCTTGGAAAAATCTGAAGGGATGATTCAATTGCAGAGGCAAACCCATTATCTTCAAGAAGTAACATCCATAGTAATAACTCTAGTTACACTTAGGGAGGAAGGGGAGCTAGTAACTCCAATAAATACCTCAATTAGGGAATATGATGAACAATAGAGTTTGGAGCGAGCACCGATAGGAGAACCATAAACTGAGTTAGCAGTTGCAATTTCAAAAAATCCATATGTCCTAAGGGGGGTAGCACCTATGATTGTTGACTTGATCATAATATATGACAGTGACCCTGAGGGTGTAGATAATGAAGTTCCTATTTTAAATGAGGCAGTGTCAGAGATAATGGATACACAGTTGTCTCAAGGACTGCAACCCTTGGACATAGAGGCAGATCTGAATATAGTTGAAGGTTATATCACTTCTTCAGATCAGGTCTCGCAGCCTCTGGCTAAAGGGGAAAGCTATAATAAAGGTCATAACAAACCAAAAGACAGAGATAAAGCAGAAGTTCCAGGAGATAAAGGTGAGAATGACAATGGGACTACCATCTCAAATAATGGGACACAAGGTAAAGAGGGAGAGAAAAAAGATCTCGATGTTGGGATCCCATTTGGGAGTGACACTAGTAGAGGAGAGGTTGATAAAGAGCTAGAAGGTAGAAAATAATCTAAGAATACCATGACAAAAAATCCAACACATTATTCATTCCTAGGGTCAACAACTTCAGCAGAAACCACAACAGAGGAGGTCATGGAAAATACCCTCAACATTGAACAAATTGAATATCTTCCCACTAAGACAAGGATGGAAATAGAAATAGGACATGAGTATCCCTCAACAACACAGGACCCAGAAGAGAACGTCTGGAACCAGGTTGCAGGAATTGACAGGGGCAAGGAGCCAATGCTTGAACATTTCCACACACCAGGAAGTCTAAGCAATGCCCTGTCATGGGGAGATCAACCAATCCCCGAGCCTATAGATGAAGTGGTTGTTATCCAATAAATCGCTTACGGAAGGAAAATATGAGTAATAGTCAAGAGGAATAACAAGAAAAGAAGAATCACCCTGGACAACACTGTGATTATCACCATAGAGGAAACCATGTTGGACGTTGAGCAGTCTAGAGTAAGTGAATTGTTGGGAGACAGAATGGTTATATCCAATTCTTCCATCGACAGAGAAAAAGAAGACGAGTGGGAGGTGAATTCTATGAGGGAATATTTGGTGAGCCTCAGAAATCAAGTAAAATATTATCATGAAACAACCCTGGTAGTCGGGTTCCTAAAGGTCAACCTTAGGGAGATTTATGGCTAATTCAAATCAGAAAGAGAAATTTTCATGACCTAGATCATTGGCTATCAAAAGGATACCTTGTTGGGCCTCATAGCTTACAAATACATGATGAGTTAGTCTGAGAAATCTCATCAGGTGTTGGATCAAATCGAATACATCAGAGAGATCCAGAAATAGCGAGGAGAAGAGGAACATGGTATCAGGTTGCTCGTAGATGAGAGTCTGGTCAGGTTGCTGTGGAAGAATATTGGGCACAATTGGTGATAGAGCCACAATGGAGAATGCGAGAAATATGGGAGGAATGTCTCGGGAATTGGGACAACATAAATCAAAAAATGAGGAACCTTTGATTCCTAGAGTTTGGCATACCCGATAACTTTGCTAACCTGCACACCATAGTCCGGCAATTCGAGGAGCTCGATGCAGAATTTTAGGCTAATTTTTGTGAGATTAGAACACTTGAAAAGGGACAGGTTAAGATTTTTTTTTATGGAACTATAAGGGTAGCAAGGGTCCTATGACGTCTAGGCTCCGAGATAAACCAATTCACGGATCGAGTGATGGAAATGAAGGATAAGCTCAGTATGTCGATGGATCAACATTGTTTCTCATATTTGCATTCATGCAAAGATATCTTCTCCCAGTGGTCTGAATATGACAAGGAGAATCATTTGAGATGACTGAAGTTCATTGATAGCTTCCATGTGGACCTCGTTTTGAAAGGTCAATGGTTTTGTGTAAAAGACTAATTGTTATATGTAGAACTAATTTGAAGTTTAATATTAAAGCTCATATAGAGCCAAAGACATTTTTTCCCAAAGCTTGTGGATTAGCGTAGTCTGTGGATAGTTCTACATAAAGTTATCAGTTGCGAGCTATTTAGTAAGATTGCAATTGTGTTTAATCTATCTTGAATGATTATGGTTTCTAAATGGATGTTGGCGTAAATTCGATGTTTAAAAGTTGTTTATGTTATGCAGTAATCAAAATTATTTCTAGTTATTTGTTTATCTCATATGTGTTCCCTTTCAATTCTTAGATGATCTTCACTACTTAATCAATAGAATATTATTGTTCAATATTGGTTGAAGAGAGATATCCTTTACATGTTTTTGGTAAAGGTTAACCTACACCCAGTCTTCTTCAGAATTTAGTTGTTGAATACCCAATAAATAAACTAATAAAAGAAAAAGGAAAAATGTCTAGTTGGGAGAATATCTCCCCTTAACCAAAATTAAATCCCATTGAAACTTGTCGGATCATCAATCCGAAGAACCATGCTACCTTAAACAGAGAAGAATCTAATTGGGCCTCATCTCTAGATATGATTCCTGTTGTTGAGTCAAAGGGAATTTAGACCCCTCAACAGAATTGACGCTAGAAGGAGGGCCTATCGAATGCATGGTTGGTCAAAATAGTTCTTTCAATAGGAACTTATCTCAAACAACCTATAGATTCAAAGAAACCCCCATGCATGGCTATTCTTTCTCAGGATAGCCCTAAAATTAAAGGTACGTCCACTACCAGTGAGTCACCATTCACTGAGGACGGTTCGTACCTTCACCCAGATATACCCTACACGATACTACATGGCGAAATCAACGCGTCTAGGAGGATTACCATAGTATAGGCTTGTCAAATCAGGGCATTTCCATTAGCTTTGTTTCTTCCTCACATGAAACAAACTGCAAGATCGGTTGTTGATACCCCAGATCACACCTTTGTCCATACGATTGAAGATCTAGTAGATTTTTCCCTAACTAAAATTGAGCAACCTCTCATTTTTATTCCTGAAACTCCTCTTGTCACCCCACCAACAAGTACACATTCTGATTCAGATAGTTCTGAATCCGAAGAAGCTAACTCCAACTCAGAAAATTCAGATAATGAGTCATACAATATGGTAAATAAAAATGAAGAAATCCTAGAAGGTAATGATCAACCCGTAAAAAACCAACCATGGTTGGCTAGGGATGCCTCGGCCTTACCAGGATGGTTACATCACTTGCCTAGGCACCTAGAGAAAATTCTCCCAAAATTTTATCCTTAAAACTCTAGGTTACCCGAAGACCACATAAAGAAGTTCATATTGGTAATAAGATTGATAAATGTCCAACATGATGATGTAGTGTGCATATTGTTTCCTTACACCTTCAAGAACTCGACTTCAATGTGGTATTTCAATATCCCAGTTGGGTCCATTAATAGTTGGAAGAAATTTAATAAATACTTTCTGGATAAATTTGTTGAGGAGACAACTATCGAGGCCTTGATGGCTCAACTTTTCGCCACCACCATGGGGCCCAAAGAGAAGGTCAAATATTTAAATCAGAGATTCACAACCATCCTCAACAAGTTTCAAAGTCCAAAGTTAAGGTAAATGGGGAACTGAAAGATGTTATGATCCAGATTGCCTCTACCCCAAAATTCCACCAGGTCATAGACATCATAATTGCAGATATTCTAGAAGCCTATGGATGTTATTAAGTAGGGATTGGTCTAAAAAATAACATGGATATTTCAGTACAAATTGGTCCCACTTGTGGTTACCATTGAATGGAAATCCTAACATGATCAAGATTAATCGGGAAAAATATTTGAAAGATATTGTCACTGAACTAGAAGCTCCTAACAAACCTTCCTCTACTAAATTCTTGGTCCTAGGAAATTATTGTTACGACTCTGACTTTGATAATTTCTCACCATGCTTATTCGAAGTGTTATTTTCACAAAGGTCAAAGTTGCCACTACGGGACAATTCTGAAACAATTGAGCAATATAGTAAACCTGAACATAATCTTCACTATTAGATCATAAAACATGAAAAGGAAATTCCAAAGGAAGACTTAGACAAGCAAGTACACAATTTCACTTCTAAGATCTAGACTTTATTCTTCGATTGATAAAAATCCCAAGAAGGGGCTAGTGCAGGCTTCATTTTCATTGATCTAGCAGGAAAACATAGTTTTTTTTCATGTAGATTAGAATTCAAATGCACAAACAATACAGTTGAATATGAGGCACTAGTTCAAGGACATATGAAATCCATTGACCTAAATATCAAGGAACTAGTCACCTTCAGTGATTCATAAATCATTGTCATACAGGTAAATAAAACTTTCCATTGTAATTCCCCTCATTTAAGGAATTATTAGTAGGAATTCCACAGGTTGATCGAAAACTTCTAGGCATTCAACATCACAACCATACCTCGATCTAAAAATATATTGGTTGATTCTTTAGCCACAACAACTTCGAGATTATCTCCCTTGGAAGATTATGAAACCTCTAAGTTTTCTATAGAGTTTCTATACAAACCTTATGTCCCAGATAACATTTCCAATTGGAGGGTATTTGAGGGAGATGAGCAGATTATATCCTTTATGAGTAACGAAGAAAATTTCAGAGACTTGGCCATTGATGGTGACGTTTTTCAAAGGATAATTGTTGAAGAAGATAATCAATATCCTAACCCAATAGAGGGTAATAACTCAACCCAACCTAAACTCCACACTATGCCTCCTGGATTATTTAGTCTTGAAAACCTTTTTGATTAAATAGAGAAGTTTAGAAAACCAGAAAAAACCAAAAACCAACAGTTCGTGTCCTTCCTATGAAGTCATAAATCTACGAACTGCAGACAATCCCCAAAACATTAACCTTGGTAAATCATTGTCCCTTGAGGAAAAGAAGGCTTACCTAAATTTGTTTAAAGAATATTAGGACGTGTTCGCCTGGTCCTATCAGGATTTGAAAGGTAGGTTAATGACTTTGTTGAAGTGGTTATATGTGACTCATTTACATTGGAATATTGAAAGTATGTAACACATATAGTAATAATAATGCCAATGCTTTGGAACTGTTTTGTGAGGAAGTCCTAGATAATGAATTCCAGATAACAGTTTGGGAAAAATAATCAGCAATTAGCTGAGCCATAAAAAGATGCATTTATGATGTTGTAAGGCAAGTTGAATTAAACCTAAAATGGCTCAAAATTATGGGGAATGGAGACAAAGCATTCTGAAAAGCAGGGCCTGGGTCTTCGTAGTGTAAGCTTCTAGAAGTTTTAAGTGCAAAGATGTAGGTTCTGGATACTTTTGATTTAGAAGATTCTTGGTGCTTCCAATGTATGCCTAGACTAATGTCTGGATTGATATATTGAAAGCTTCGGGTAACATATGGCACGATAACATTTCTGAGGAAACTGTTTCAGTAAGTATAATCTCATCCTTGTAGAGTACTCTAGATCTGGTATTCTTTGTTCCTTGTAAAACAACGAATACTGTCAGTTTGGAGAATTGAATCAGCGGCATTCCTTTGATTAATTTGAACAAAACAGGACACCAGGCCAACATTTAGGGAGAGGAGATTACTGGCTGATTATGTATCACTTGAAACTGTACATGTGATTTGTATTACATCATATTTACAATCCACAAAGAGCTTTTGGATTTCCTAGCCTATAGAATTTATGTGTTGTACAAAGTCATCCCCATCATAATGAGATTCAAATAAAATGAAAATAAACTTTAAGATCCATATTCCAATCATCACAGTAAACAATTGATGGGGTTGTTCATGTCAAAGGTGAATCTAATAGAGAGCAATCATAGTTTATGGTAAAACATTTCTGGTCAATTTATACAATCATATAATTCAGATATGCAATTGTGTATCACGTCAAGCGCTTACTAAATATCCTTTCATTTTGTAAGATACTTCTCATATTCATCTTGTTGCAAGAGGTTGGAGTGTGACACTGTATGATTCTATTTACCAAAGTGAGCTCATGAAGTCGATGCAAGGTTACAGTTGTTTTTGGTACTATGGTTCTATTGCATAGGAAATGAAAATTAAATGAATGCTATTCCAGGTTCTTAACATTGGAAAAGTAATAACACCAGGTCTTCCTAGCAGGTTTGAGTCCCAACTCAATTCTCGACGTGCAGGTATAAGTCATTGGTTTAATGGAAAGAGGCATGGAATCAGGTGAATCCCCATGAGTGGTCGACAAAAATGTCCCCTAGGTTATATGTATACATACTTGTGAATCATCCATGCGTCATTGTCTCAAGTTGATAGCCAACTCCCAAAGCGTCTATCAGTGTCAGTAAAGGACAAACATAGAGTCTAGCTTCTACCAGTGAATCTCCATTTGTTGAGCACTCAACACACCCTTAAAATTCTATAATTTTTGGGTACCACTTTCTTTAATTGTGTCTTTATGGTTTGATTCTTGCAGAATCTTGATGAGTTTCTATCCTTGTCCCCTTCATTTTAGTTGTTTGGAATTTCCCCTAGCTTAATGTTACTTGCCACCAGAATTAAGAAAAGACTAAGCAGGTCAGAAATGAAGAAAAAAAAAGTCTAGACACTTAATGATTTTGCCAAAAGACCTTCGAAGTCACTATTAAAATCTGAATATACCGATGTTGGATGGTTACTTCTCGAGACAGTTAACACCAATCAACATCGGGAATCGACTGAGTCAGAGAA
Source organism: Picea engelmannii (assembly GCA_009831015.1). Taxonomy (NCBI): domain Eukaryota; kingdom Viridiplantae; phylum Streptophyta; class Pinopsida; order Pinales; family Pinaceae; genus Picea; species Picea engelmannii. Next base: position 59,962 of record ML784622.1, on the reverse strand, counting down.
CATATGCACGAACAATACAACTCACTCGTAAGAGCACCAATGTCGATAGTATCGAGCGTCGACGATATCAACAGGAAAACACACACCAACAAACCAAGAGGCCTCCATCGATGTTGATAAACATCGATCATCACTGCCTAACATTGTACATGATAAAAGGGGCAGAGAATGAGGCAAGTGTCGATCATCAATAGACATCGACGTCGACAAATCAAAAGGTCAAAACCTACCCCTTATCATGCACTGCCTCCCTTGCCGATGTCCAATCATAACATAATTAGTAGCGATTTGGGCCATCCATTTCTTCTTGTTAAAGACCTTCGAACTCGATCTGGACTGTCCATTTTAGATTTCCTATGTGCACATTCGCATCTCGATTAAGTCAAACATGTGAAATCACTTATGCATGTGTTTCGTCTTTGTTGGGATCGACGACCTAACTACGTGCAAGTCACTAAATCCTTGAGCAAACAAGACACTCGATCCCCGTTCTTGAACTTCGTTGTTCGCCAACTAACGATTGTTCGAAATCGCCGATAAACCAATCCAATGTTCCTTCGCGTCGTCGATCCTCACATCGCATTAACTCCAAAAGATGGCACAAACGACATAGGTAATTAATGAAGATCCACAATAGATTTGGTGTACGTAATGATGACGAGCTCGAATGGGATGGTTGATCGCTATTTGTTTGACTGTTTTTCATTATTTGCATAGAATCGTTAAGATTTTCTCACTATAGTTCGCAACTGGTCAAGTTTCGCTCAAGAACCTAGTTGTGTCATGTTTTTCCACAAATCTCGGGACTGGTAAGTACTTGAACTAGAAAAACTCTTCATGCACATGTATTTATGGTAATTTCCTTCCCTTTGAAAGTTTTGATATGAGGGACCCCGATGTTGGGAGCCCATTTGAGAGTGACACTAGCATAGGAGAGGTTGATAAAGCACTGGAAGGTAGCAAAGAATCCGAGAAGACCATGACAAAACTTCCAACACATTCTTCACTTCTAGGGTCAGCAACTTCGACAAAAACCACAACAGAGGAGGTCATGGAAAATACCCTCAACATTGAACAAATTGAAGATTCGCCCACTAAGACAGGGATGGAAACAAAAAGAGGACCTGAGCAGTCCTCAACAACACAAGACTGAGAAGAGAACGTTCGCAACCAGGTTGCAAGAATTGACAGGGGCAAGGAGCCAATACTTGAATATTTCCACACACCAGGAAGTCTAAGCAATGCCCTATCATGGGAAGATCAACCAATCCCCGAGCCTATAGATGAAGTGGCCGATGTCCACGCAATCGCTTACGACAGGAAAATACGAGTAATAGTTAGGAGGATCGAAAAGAAAAGAAGAATCACCCTAGACAACACTGTGATGATCACCACAGAGAAAACCCTACTGGACACTGAGCAGGAGCCAAAATGGCTATATCCAATGTTGCCATCGACAGAGCAAAAGAAGACGAGCGTGAGGCATATTCTACGAGGGCAAAGTTGAGCCTCATACATCAAGTAAAATATTATCAGGACACAACCCTGGTAGTCAGGTTCCTAAAGGTCGACCTTAGGGAGATTTATGGCCAATTCAAATAAAAAAGAGAAACTTTCATGACCCGGATCATTGGCTATCAGAAGGATACCTTGTTGGGCTTCATAGCTTACAAATACATGATGAATTGGTCTGAGAAAGCTCATCAGGTGCTGGATCAAATCGAATACATCAGAGAGATCCAAAAAGACTGAGCAAAAGAGAAACATTGTATCAGGTTGCTTGTAGATGAGAGTCTGGCCATGTTCAAAATAGTGGCAGAATATTGGGCACAATTGGTGATAGAGCCACAACAGAGAATGTGAGAAAGATGGGAGGATTGTCTCGAGAATTGAGACAACACAAATAAGAAAATGAGGAACCTTTGATTCCTCGATTTTGGCATATTCGATGACTTTGTTAACCTATGCACCATAGTCTGGCAGTTCGAGGAGCTCGATGCAAAATTTTAGACTGAGGTTTGTGAAATCAAAACACTTCAAAAGGGACAGGTTCAGAGATGAGTTGATGGACCGAAAGGAGTAGCATGGGTTCTACGACGTCTAGGCTTCGAGATAAACCAATTCAGAGACTGGGTGATGGAAATGAAGGATAGGCTCAGTATGCCAATGGATCAACATTGTTTCCTGTATCTGCATATGTGCAAAGATATCTTTTCCCAGTGGTCTGAATATGACAAGGAAAATCCTTTGAGATGACTGAAGTTCATTGATAGCTTGCATGTGGACGCAATCCACTTTATCTTTTGTTTTCTTTATGTTAAGTAAACATTATTATTATCTTTTGCATGGGATTTTCGTATAAATAAGGATGCCAACCTCGTTTCGAAAGGTCGACGGTTTTGTGTAAAACATTGATTGTTAGATAAAAAACTACTTTGAAGTTTAATATTGAAGCTCATATAGAGCCGAAGACAAGTTTTTCCAAATCATGTGGATTGTTCTGCATATAGTTATTTGTTGCGAGCTATTTAGTAAGATTGCAATTATGTTTAAGCTATCTTGAATGATTATGGATGCTAAATGGATGTTGGCGTAAATTCGATAGTGTTTTTAAAGTTGTTTTGTTATGTATTAATCATAATTATTTCAAGTTATTTGTTTATCTCGTATGTGTTCCCTTTCAATTCTTAGATGATCTTCGCTACCTAATCAATAGAATATTATTGTTCAATATTAGTTGAAGAGAGATATCGTTTACATGTTGTTGGTAAAGGTTAACCTACACCTAGTCTTCTTCAGAATTTAGTTGTTGAATACCCAATAAATAAACTAATAAAAGAAAAAGGAAAAAGGTCTAGTCGGGAGAAGATCTCCCCTTAACCAAAATTAAAGCCCATCAAAACTTGTCGAGTTATCAATCCAAAGAAACACGCTACCTTAAACAAGGAAGAGTCTAATTGGGCCTCATCCTTGGGCATGATTCCTCTTGTTGAGTCAAAGGGAATTTAAACCCCTCAATAGATCTTGAACTTAACCTCAACGTGCATTTTAGTGATGATGGTGTGTATTCGCTAGAAATGTCAAAAACAATGTCAAATGACCATTTCGTAAGCAAATTGCATGCATTTGGAGATTAATCAAAGAAATCTAAGATATGGATTTTGTCACCAACATGGAGATCTACAAACTTATGTGGATGGTTTTCTTATATCATGCACGAGGAACATTTGGTGTGCATTTTGGAAAGACCTCAGATTTTTTGGACATTTGATAGAAAACAACACAATTTGAATATGTTTTCATTGCAGCAAGTTTTAAATCTGAAATTTGAAATTAAAAAATATAAAATGTTGGAAAATGACAAAACACATGCTCTCCAATTATCACTCAATTTGACCAACAAATTAACCCAGGTATTCATTTTAGTGAATCAAAAGTCAATTTCAATGGAAAATGCAAAAGTTGTTCATTTGCCATTCTCAATACATATAAATGGAAGCGAACTTGAAAATTCCAAGAGAAGGGTTTTATCAGCAACACTAAAATTTACAGATTTTAGATCACACTTTTCAATAACCATTTGTATGAATTTTGACATGCATTTTTCTAAACCCACTCATGTAGATTTCTACTTAATTTTAACATTAGACTTTGAATTTTGAAAAATTAATACAAATTCAACATTCTTAATGAATTTGTATAAATCCTTGGAATGAATTTAAACAATTAGGTAATTGAAAGACCAAAAGTCAATCACCACAAGCGTAAGTATGAAGTTTGTAAATGAACAAAATATCTTTAACTCTATTAATTTGGTTGTTGTGGTTTCCAAAGATATGTGGATAGACTCTGTGAAAGTAATGAGTCGTAGAAGCATGGACTCAATTAACACTGCAAATATTTGTTGTAAATTTTCATGTGATGTTTAACTTATAGCAAGCTGCATGTGGAATGTTTGTAATCATTTAACACATTTGCAGTTTTGTCACGTGTTAGTTCCATTGTGTGACTTTGATCGAAGGCCCTCATGGATTGCATCAATATTGCTCATAGACAATAAGTTTAGTGGCTATGTTTTCTCTATTTATGCGCTATTTCTCGCTAATTTTTTAACTGATTTTAACAGTATTTCTTTGTCCTGCAATATCTTAATCATCATGGTTCTGGCAATTTTTTCTTGAAACTCTAAACTCTGTAAACCCTTCATGTTATTTTTTTTTTTAATGACAGAATTTCCTCTACATGATTTATTTGAAATTTTGGGTCACAAGCTAGCAACAAGCTGAACCAACTCTGATACCAATTCTTATAAACTAGATGGTTCACAGACTTGTATTTTACACACCAAGCTTCAGGAATACAAAATGCACCCATATATAAGAAATGCACATTTGACATTTAATTAAGTGATAGATGATACAGTTCAATTATGCTTGTTATACACACGTGAAATGTAATATGTCAAGTCTTTCGGTAAAAAGACTAGTCATAATCATAATGGTGGTTAAGTTGAAATATTCTTTCTCCCAATTTCTTATATCACGTGAAATATAATATGCCAAGTCTTTCGGTAAAAAGGACTAGTCATAATCATAATGGTTAAGTTGAAATATTCTTTCTCCCAATTTATTATATCAAAGCAATGGAATTTTCTTCTTGTCAAATTGAAAGTGTTCCTTTGTCCCAATTTAAATATGATTTTGATATCATTAAGCTATACGGACGATGATAAATATTATCTATAATGTACAAGAAGCATGTGGCTTATAATGTACAAGAAGCATGTGACTTTTAATGCACACTTGGTACGAGTTTGCTTGGACGGTAGTACCAATATGGTACGATTGGCATCAGCACGTCCTGCCCGCGTTATAGCCCCACCCCTATGCGGAATGGACCTGCATACTGAGTACATGCATAGGGTATGATCCCTGCAGCTTCGCGGTATCACAGATGAAATTTTATCCTCCACCAATCTATACCAATTGTGGAATAGCATTCATTTAATTTTCATTTCCTATGCAATAGAACCATAGTACGAAAAACAACTGTAACCTTGCATCGGCTTCATGAGCTCACTTTGGTGAATAGAATCATACAGTGTCACACTGCAACCTCTTGCAACAAGATGAATATGAGAAGTATCTTACAAAATGAAAGGATATTTAGTAAGCGCTTGATGTGATACACAATTGCATATCTGAATTATATGATTGTATAAATTGACCAGAAATGTTTTCCCATAAACTCTGATTGCTCTCTACTAGATTCACCTTTGACATGAACAACCCCATCAATTGTTTACTGTGATGATTGGAATATGGATCTTAAAGTTTATCTTCATTTTATTTGAATCTCATTATGATGGGGATGACTCTGTACAACACACAAATTCTATAGGCTAGGAAATCCCAAAGCTCTTCGTGGATTGTAAATATGATGTTATACAAATCACAGGTATAGTTTCAAGTGATACATAATCAGCCAGTAATCTCCTCCCTAATTGTTGGCCTAGTGTCCTGTTTTGTTCAAATTAATCAAAGGAACACCGCTGATTCAATTCTCCAAACTGACAGTATTCGCTGTTTTACAACGAACAAAGAATACCAGATCTAGAGTACTCTACAAGGATGAGATTATACTTACTGAAACAGTTTCCTCAGAAATGTGATCGTGCCATATGTTACCCGAAGCTTTCAATATATCAGGCCAGACATTAGTCCAGGCATACATTGGAAGCACCAGGAATCTTCTAAATCAAAAGTATCCAGAACCTGCATCTTTGCACTTAAAACTTCTGGAAGCTTATACTACGAAGACCCAGGCCCTGCTTTTCAGAATGCTTTGTCTCCATTCCCTGTAATTTTGAGCCATTTTAGGTTTAGTTCAACTTGCCTTACAGCATCATAAATGCATCTTTCTATGGCTCAGCTAATTGCTGATTATTTTTCCCAAACTGCTATCTGGAATTCATTATCTAGGACTTCCTCACAAACCAGTTCCAAAGCATTGGCATTATTATTACTATATGTGTTACATACTTTCGATATTCCAATGTAAATGAGTCACATATAACCACTTCAGCAAAGTCATTAACCTACTTCATAGATTCAGTTGAGTAGTCCAAGTAAATAACCTTCAATATAAATCAGGACCTCCACTCATGTAGACCCACAACCACATCCATCACTAATAAATAACAACAAATGAAATCCTGGTGCACTTGCCATAGTGACAGAATCTTCTCTATATGACACCATAAACCCAAGACACACAAACTATTCACCTTCAATCACTTTTGCTGGCTGAACAAATTGAATATAATTAATCTTTCCAGAGGGCACCCTGATTTGTGCAGATTTGCTGCTGCTGCTACCAAAACTCTCTTATCACTATCTTGTCTCGTGAGTCAAATTTTAACACCATGGATCCTTGGCTGGGCTGCACCCATTACCTTCCATAGGAATCACAAAGAGGAGCCGCTAAAATCTGCATTCTTTATCACCGTGTCTCTTCCTCTTCTTCCTTGGTACAGAAGTCTTTCTTCTGCAGAGAAAGCTAAGCAACTTTTTTCAAAAACATCAGCAGTGAGCATTCTTATCAAAATATTCATAATCTCCACCTGCATCAATAGATATTATGTCACGGT
>ML784622.1:21550-32767 GCA_009831015.1 Picea engelmannii | reverse complement strand
ACCCACAAACAGTGCTGAATGCAATCCAAAATCCGCGATCCCTTTCACAGATTATTCGCTCATACTTTGAAGATAGTTAACCCACGCTGCTGCACTTGGTTTCTGCGCCTCCCTCAGCCTGTGGATAGTGTAAAGTCGCCCCACAACAGAGATATGCCGGTAAGAAATGATGATACTCAGCCCACATAAGAAATCGTCCCCTCTGTCACAGGAAATACGCCCAGAACTTGCAGAAGTTTCCCCGGTTTACTTCTGCTGTAGAAAATTCTCTAAGCAGTGCACTCGATCTCCCTCTGGAAAGGAGGCATTATTGTTGTTGCAGTCGAGTGAAGTGATCGATTATGCCAACTGCTCCGCTCCCCGCCTTGTTTTGATCAATCAATCAGACATAACATACGATTTCGTCATCGCTCACTGCCGATTAAGTAGTCCCGATGAAATGATTTGAGTATGGCCTTCGCTCTGGCCTTTTGATCAATAGAACATCATAATACGTGTTCTATCATATATGTAATCTTATCTTGTATAATTGCCCCCGTTAAAAACTTAAATTTATCGCCCAATCAGCACGATGCTTCTTAAAATGTCGACTTTTGATGGGGGGCAACAGTTTGTCCAAGAATGATGGTTAAGGACACAATTTGGTGGCCACGCTCTTTACTTATCGTTTTGCCTTCTCATTAAGTGTGTATAGGTTCCAAATATTCACAGTGGTTCAACAATTTATTATCTTTGTTTCCCTCACTTCGTGTAATTGTGTCCCACAGATATGTAGATTCAGAATCGTTATCCTGAACACATTCTTAATTACTTTGACTTTTGTCGATTATTTTGGAGCCATGGTGAATGAATTTCATCTACCTATGTTTCTGTTGGGCGACTGGTTTTAAGATATGCACATCAATTTGCACTCTTATCTCTGTCTCTGCCTTGTTTATCTTCACCCAATATTGAATTTCTTATTGCAATTTTTTATTTAAACACTTTTCTTTAATTTTTAGTTTCCTTTGGATTCTACAGTGGAAGTTAAATTGGCAACTGTAAATGATATTACACGTCAGCTTTGAATTTGAATACCCGTGGTTCTGAAGCTTTTGATAGCTTGGTTATGTTCCTTCTTCAGCTTTTGTGAGCAGCAGAATTTTTATTTTTATTTTTATTTTATCTTTAAGTTGAGAATGGCTAATGACCTGATTGTAGTCAATGACCTTGAATAGGAGAAAATCCGAGAAAATTTTGAGAGTGGCTAAAAAGCCTTTGTTATATGGCCAAAGGCTAGAATCGGGCTTGCTCTGATACCAAATGTGACAACCAAATCTGGCTCACCAATTAAATATCCAAAATATTCAGAATATAATGTAGAAATCCATGTGGATAATGTTGAGTTTTGGTGTACCTTGGGAAGTGATCCCCTTGTGGTTTTGTCTCTCTAACCATAAGAGGGAAATGATTTGACACTTGTACTTTACCTTTATGTTCTATTTTCACTTTGACTTTGGAGATTTAAGTCAAAACTGAAATTTGTCACTTGAGGCAAAAGTGACTATTAATTCACTTTGTGGGTGAATTAGGGGACATGAGGCAAACTTAGGAAACTTAACCAAAAGTGGGTTACTAAGTGAGATACTTGTGAGAATATCTCACCCATTGATTAGAGATGGCAAGAGATGATCTTAGCCATCAATCTCTAGGTTTGGCTAAGGATGGCTAAAGAGGGGTGCAAGTGTTGAGAGAGGCATTCATTCTTGTTTTGTTCACTTGGAGAGTTTGGAGAGGAGCAAGGGGATGAGAATAAAAGCATTGGGTGGAGCTAGCTTGGGCACCTTCATTCACGAAGAGCGCAAGGAGGCTTGAGGCTTCATTTATTGCTTGTTGGTGCTATTGCTTGGTGGAGGGTGCACTTGTGGAGAGAGGGCACAAGCTTGCAGGCATGTGTTGGAGTGAGGCTATTGCAGATATGATTGGTGCATGGTTGAGGCAGCATACAAGAGGCAGATTGTGTGCAAGGGTTTCTCAATCAGCCAAAGGAAAGGTCAAGGGCACACTAGTCATCAAGCTTGGTCAAGGAAGGGGAAGGGCGCACTTCTTGGGCGCATTCTTCAAGAAGCTTGCTTGCATAGCTTGAGAGGAGCTAGCAAAGTGTACAGGTTTCATTGTATTTACTTCCTTGTTGTATTCCATGCTTGAGACACTTCATATATATACATATATCTCAAGCTGGTTTTCCCCGTGGGGGGTTTTGTCCAGGGTCATGTTGACCAAAAATTACACTTGTTCATTTTTCATGTATGCTTAGTTGTTTATCAGCATTAGGAGCTTGTAAAGATCCTACAAGAGTGTTATTTGTTTTAAGGTATTTGCATGTGCTAACATCAGTTCAAAAACCACTTGCAAGGGCACCTTAAAAGAGCACTAAACCATCAGTTTGAAGGCAGAATTCTTGGCAGAAATGTCAGACCTGTTTTCTGTCCTAAAACAGCAGCAAGGACAGCATTGATAATCTAAAGTTAGAACCCAACAAGGGGTCAAAGACAAACCTGTTGGGCAGCCTTCCAGTTCCTCAAAAATCTATGTGGTATCAGAGCCTGTGTGGCTAAACGTTTGCTGATTTGTGGAGCATACAGTGGGCAGTTTTTTGGACTGTTTTGGACAGTTGTGGACAGCCTCGTTTCACACATGTGTGTACAGAAGTGAGGTTGTTCTCTTTTGCAATGTTTAGTATCAGTTTGAGTTTCAATCGGATGTCATGTCGGTGACTCAGATGAGAGCAGAGGATAGGATAGCAAGAGCTAGCAACTGGTCCCCTTGGAAGACCAGAATAGTATTTGTCTTGGAGGATCTTGAACTATGGGATATAGCTCAGGCTCCAGTGGTTCTTCCTCCTGGCACTGTTCCCTTGTTGGTAGTAGAGTTCAGGAAGAGGAACACCAAGGCTAAGAGGACTATCTGTGATGCAGTGAGAGACCATGTCATACCACATTTGACTGGGAAGAAGTTTTCCTTTGAGATGTGGGACTCATTGTGCAAACTCTGCTAGAGTCCTAATCAGAACAAGAAGATGGTTCTGCAGGAGAAGCTCAGGACCATTCAGATGCTCAAGTCAGAGGCGGTGACCTCATACCTCGGGAGATTTACTCAGACTCGAGATGAGTTGGCAGCAGTTGGTGAGATTGTGAACCCCATGGTTTTGGTGAGGACAGCCTTAAACGACTTCTCCAAACCTTGGGGGTCTTTTGCGCGAAGCATAGTGGCCAGGGAGGCCATGCCCAGTTGGGAGAGACTCTAGGACGACTTCGTATAGGAGGAGTTGAGATGCAACTCTGGATCTTCAGGCCAACAACATGTTGTAGAGGGGGAGGAGGATCTTGTTCTTTGGACAAACAGAAAGAAGAAGACCGATCAGGGTGCTAGATAGGGTCCCAAGAGAGGGGCCAAGCCATAGGAGAGTGACAGTGGGCAGAAGAGAGATATGAGCAAAGTGAAGTGCTTTGCTTGTAAGAATATGGGGCACTACGTTGGACAATGTCCCAATAGACAGAAGAAGAGGTCGGGTGGTACATCAACTACAGTCGATGAGGAAGAGTTTACGGCACAATTTGAGAGGGAGGGTGCCTTCCTTATTTGTTGCACGATAGTTGAGACGACACCCAACATCTGGTATATAGACAGTGGAGCTTCGAGCCATATGATGGGTGTGAGAGAGTACATGGCAGCTAGTCAGGCCAGTTGCGAGGCCATTTGGCTTTGTAAGTTGTTGGTTGGTTTATTTGGTCAGGAGTTGTCTCCGATAGTCATTCACTGTGATAATCAGAGTTGTATCAAACTCTCTGAGAATCCAGTGTTTCATGACAGGTTGAAGCATATTGAGATCATTATCATTTCATTAAAGATTGGGTTTAGCGTGGGGCAGCTCAGCTTCAGTATATTCCAACTGATGAGCAGGTGGCAGACATTCTCACCAAGGCCTTGCCAAGGAGCAAGCATGTCTACTTCAGAGACAAGATGGGCTTGGTGAGAAACACTTTCCTCGGTAAGAGGGAGTGTTGATTTTTGGTGTACCTTGGGAAGTGGACCCCTTGTGGTTGTGTCTCTCTAACCACAAGAGGGAAATGATTTGACCCTTGTACTTTACCTTTATGTTCTAATTTCACTTTGACTTGGGAGATTTAAGTCAAAAGTGAAATTTGTCACTTAAGGCAAAAGTGACTATTAATTCACTTTGTGGGTGAATTAAGGGACATGAGGAAATCTTAGGAAACTTAACCAAAAGTGGGTTTCTCAGTGAGATACTTGTGAGAAAATCTCACTCATTGATTAGAGATGGCAACAGATGATCTTAGCCATCAATCTCTAGGTTTGGCTAAGGATGGCTAAAGAGGGGCGCAAGGGTGGAGAGAGTCATTCAATCTTGTTTTGTTCACTTGGAGAGTTTGGAGAGGAGCAAGGAGATGAGAATGGAAGCATTGGGTGGAGCTAGCTTGGGCGCCTTCATTCATGGAGGGTGCAAGGAGGCTTGAGGCTTCATTTATTGCTTGTTGGTGCTATTGCTTGGTGGAGGGTGCACTTGTGGAGAGAGGGTGCAAGCTTGCAGGGACGTGTTGGACTGAGGCTATTGCAGATTTGATTGGTGCATGGTTGAGGCAGCATACAAGAGGCAGATTGTGTGCAAGGGTTTCTCAATCAGCCAAAGGATGTTAAAATTTTGGTATGCTCATTTAAACATAGACAATGTCACCTCATTGTCACCCAACCATAGGCATTTACATATGCCACCCCCGAGCACAATAACCTTTTCTTAGATAGAATGATTACGGCAAGTCCATATTAGAACCAATAGATAAACCCTAACCAGAAACACCATTGTTGCAGTAGCAGTAAAATACCAAGAGAACGTACCTCTACTAGTGGAAGCATACCTTTACCAAGAGAAGCGCACAAGAGAGATACCAGAAAGACTGAGAATACTCCATGACAGTTGTTGCACTGATCTCTCTAGACTTGAGCCTTCTTACGTTGCAGCTGAAGCTCCTTAGACTTGCGCACTAGTTGAGTAAGTGAGTGAGTGTACAAATGAGCTAAGGTGCCTCCTTATTTATACTAGTCTGTCCAAGTGACTTTTCCAGGTGGGGCCGACTTCTCTTTCTGGGCCTTCTAATTCTTTATTATTATTCTCCTTGGGTCGACTTCTCTTCTAGGGTTTGACCACATCTGTTAGGGTTCTCTTACTTCCGGAATATTCTAATCTAAGTATAAAGGTTACACTTGGAGGTTAATAGCTCCTGCAGCCACTAAAACATCAACAAACGAAAGGTCAAGGGTGCACTAGTCATCAAGCTTGGTCAAGGAAGGGGAAGGGTGCACTTCTTGGGCACATTCTTCAAGGAGCTTTATTGCATAGCTCGAGAGGAGCTTGCAAAGTGTACAGGTTCCATTGTATTTACTTCCTTGTTGTATTCCATGCTTGAGACACTTCATATATATACATATATCTCAAACTGGTTTCCCCAGGGGGGGTTTTGTCTAGGGTCATGTTGACCAAAAATTGGACTTGTTCATTTTTCATGTATGCTAGTTGTATATCAGCATTAGGAGCTTGTAAAGATCCTAGAGGAGTGTTATTTGTTTTAAGGTATTTGCATGTGCTAACATTAGTTCTAAAACCACTTGCAAGGGAACCTTAAAAGAGCACTTAACCATCAGTTTGAAGGCAGAATTCTTTGTAGAAATTTCAGACCTGTTTGTTGTCCTAAAACAGCAGCAACGACAGCTTTGTTAATCCAAATTTAGAACCCAACAAGAGGTCAAAGACAGACCTATTGGGCAGCCTTCTAGTTCCTCAAAAATCTACAAATAACAATGTGTGTGTGACAGAACAATATCGATATGATTACAACTGAGACTAAGGGTCGTATATATACTTGCACAAGGGTGCCCTTTCATAAGAAACGTGACCTTTCATTTTGGAGATGTCTCTTCATTATTAATTATTGTTTATTTGATTATTTATATTTTATTTTATATTATATTATATATTTATATTTAAGTCTTTTACAGAGATCTTTTGTAGTGGCTAGGGCTTTCCTTGATTTTCCCTAACTAGAATTTCGGAGAGCTTGAAGAATTGTACCGACTTGTGATAAGTTGTGAGTGTGTACATGTACTTGTATAATTGCAGATATGAAATTCAGCTTGCATTGTCTTCTTGATTGACTTATTTCCAGCGCTTGTTGTTCACCCCTATGTTACCAGGATTTGGATACGGATCTGGATCTGGAAACGGATCCGTCAGGTTTTTGAAAGGCCAGGATCCAGATACGGCAGGGAAACTGTAATGTTCCCAAGTGGATTTGCTTGGTACATTTGAGGTTTTATATTTTCTGGTTGTGGTATTTTATCAAACAGTTTGTGTATTTGTCTTCTCAAGTGCGCTAGGAGGGTTTTATTGAGTTTTGCAGCACATAAATGATAGGACCATAACAATAATGGATACACAACAAGATGCAATACGAAGTAACACAAGAAATAGCCATAAATACCTTAGATCTGAGTTTTATTTAGATATATAGCTGACCTCATACAAAGTAGAGCAGATCTGGAATACATATAACATAATAGTGTGTGTGGCTGATAATGCCTCCAAGATACAATAAAGAGATGAAGATATAGGCTTCCAAAAGCGTCCCCAAGCTGGATACAAAAGATCTATGAGATCCAACTATTCCCCTTTATTGTAGGTTATTCCTTCTCTAGAACAATGCACCCTCACTAGTTGTAGCAAGCCACGAATTAGACCTCCAAACCCATAAGACCAACTACCAAAATGTAGATCAAGGGATAAGAAACCCCTATGTTGAGTCTCCTAGCTGTTGGGAGTGATCTCCCACTCCAAAACACAAGATCCTCTGAGAACAGTGCACCCTCCCTCTGAGGAAATACGCCCAATAGTCTCCTAACCCCACAAGAGAGTTGCAAACCTATAGATCTGACAATATATGATCAAGGGAAGTGATCCCTTGGAAGTTTTATGCAGATCGAAACCCTCCAACTATATATCTCCAAAGCCAGATGTGCCCTCCTCCTGGAAACTCACACCACTGGAAGAATCAATGGATAAGGCATGAAAACCCTCCACCAAATAGTGAGAAAAGGCACCCTCATGATAGCTAACACTTATGAAGTGACATGTCTTTCAGATCCAATGTCTACAATACTCCACGAACTCCTCTCTCATGAACGATGTGCCCTAGCTCTGCAGAAAGACTCCAAAATTGTGCCCTGCTTCCTAAACTGCTCCTAAAACTGAACTAGAACTAAACTAGAATGGTGAGGGAGGAATCTTTCACCTCCTTGGCCAAGCTTGGATCAAGAAAGGAGGAATCTTTCACCATCGAGTTGATCTCTAGGGTTTGTTCAGTCAAAACCCTCAAAACCCCCAAGTGTCATGGGCTCTCTAGCTAGAAGCCAGACATCAAAATGACAATCAACATAATGAGAGAATAGAAGCCCCTATCTCTCTTTTACACTTCTGTTCATCTTTTTTCTCCAAGTGACTTTGACTTTATTTTTAATATTCCTTAATAAAATCACTTTATTAATTAATTAACATTTTTCCCTCTAAAAAGTGATTTATTTGTCCTTATGGCTTCTCCGGCCACTGAAAGTCACTTCTCATCATCTTATCCTGTAGTGCTCTTCCTCCCGATTCTGATGAGCTATTACACTAAGAGGTTTCTCCAAGTATCATGCCCAAAATGACCTACTTAGTGAATTTAATTAAAATATGCTCCATAATAACTCAAAATTACGAAAATCGTTGAAATGCAACGAAACCAAAGACAAACTGTGCGGAATGGATCCGGATGATGAAATATGTTGAACGATGCAATTCAGGCCCAATAAAACCCCTCAATATCTCCTGAACTCACTATCACCCACATCTGGCTACTCTAGCAGGCATCCCACTCTTTAACATAGAAACATAAAAAAATGGGGACATTACAATCCCTCCTTCTTGAATATTGTTTATCCTCGAGCAATAACTAAATCAATCTATATATGATACCAAGGTCCCATATCCCCTTGTGTGACATGTACACTCCCCTCAAGACATGTTCCCTCTAAGTGCTCACCATGCATGACACCCAAATGCTCCTGATGAGTAGAATGATCATGTGCAATAGATCCTTGGTCAACTCTTCAAGCAACCGCTCCACTCGAATCTCAACTTCATCAGACTCTGGACTACCAAGCACTCCAATCCTTGGATCCCATATCAAGATGCGAACTCCAGTGCCCTATGAAGTATAATCCTGTAAGATATCAACACCATGAGTCTCCTAAAGACCCCCAACCAATGGAATAAGTACATACGGTATCCATCCATCAAGGAGTCTCTCACCTAAACCCATCTCCCAACTACCATCTCCGACAGAATCTAGACCCCCTCCTACCCAAGAAGATGATCTGCTGATATATCTAATCCTCCACCAAGGAGATCCATCCCGCCACAAAGCGTCCTCATCTCAGCCTGCTCTAAAATTCCCCCAACAATAAAAGGAATCAATCATGCAAGTCCCTAAAACTCCCATGCGCTCTAGAAGAGCACCAAACCCTGCATCACAGAACTTTGATGGTGCCATACCATATATCTTGGTGCCTACTAAATTGTGATCCATTGACCAAAGTATACTGATAGTTATGCAGTCTTGTCCATGATCACGAAACTCAACCTCTCTGCTGTCTACAGGGTCCCATGCTCCAACAACATCTCTATGATGTTAGTCCTACTATATATCTCTAATGCCCCAGGGTCGAGAGAAGCTAGCATACTCACCCAACTCAGCACTAAAACAAGGGTGGCTACGAAATCAAGCCCTTACTCGTGATGTTGACATACCACACATGCCCCCATGTGTTTCATGACATCATCCTCGAGATCCCCTAAGGAGAATCTCTCTCTAACCTGCTGACGAGTCCTGAAATGGCCAACCTGTCCAACCATAGGTACATCATGTACAGTCCTCAAGATCTCTGATGTTGTTTGTTGTGACCATATATCTTGCCAACTAACCTCATAGACCTCATCAGAAGCATCTTTCCATCTCTGCTCCCCATCGTCATCCCACTAAGACTCTGAACCTATATCCACCTCTAGAATATACTCTATCCCATGGCTAAAAAAGCTCTCCATCATGCCCAAAGCCTCGTCAGACTGTCTCGAACGAACCTCTCCTATCCTGCTATATATAATGACATCCCATGTCTGGAGATCTTTGTCTAACATCTCTCCATGTCCAACGCAACTGTATGTAGGACTGGGGAGTGTCATGTGCATTGGTCAATCCCAAAGGCTTGACCAAGAACTCATCCACTGGCACCCATGGTGAATAATCTCCTGTACTCATCACTAAACTACAACCATCTGGTACAACAGTAGGTAACTCCACAAATTGTTGGTCAATCACTCTCCCTCCATCATCACTTATATAATTGTTGCTACTGTGAAGGTGATCTCCCAGATCTATATACTGTTGCAAGGGAGAGGAATCTCCATGCTCCACTAAGTATGTATCCTCCCTGCAATCCAATGCGTCCCCCTAAATCCCATTGTACACCTCTGCATGCCCATGTGAACTATCTCTCATGATCATATGCCCATGTATACTCATGCAAGCTCCTGTATCCTCCTGCATCATCATGTATCCAAGGTGTCATGTTGGGTCAGCCTCTACATGGATGTCATCCCATCCTGGAACCCAAATGGATGTGTCCTCATAACTACCCCTGGCTTAGGAATCCCCCGATGTATGTGTATGACCAATTGTCTAAGAACTACCCATGAATGGTGGTCCCTGTGACACCTAGACATCGCCCAGGGTCTCGTGGTCATATCTCTCTAAAACCATCAACGACCGTGGGTATCCCTCATGCACCTCCATCATTTGGCGCTCCTCTACCAAACCACCAACATCCTCTGGCGAAGTAGCTGAAGTAAACATCTGACTCTTTGCTAAGATAGATGTAGTAGATCCCTGATTAGTCTTCTCAAGGTGCTCCTCTAATCTGAACCCTGATTCCTGAAGGGTTGTCTGTGTGCCTTCCAAGAATCCCCGTGTGCTCACCAACTCATGAATGAGTCGATCTACCTCATTGTCTTCTCCCTCAGCGTGCCCTATGATACATCTCGCCAACCTCCAAGAGGTAATCTCTATCCATCAGTAGTTGTTGATAGCCGTTCCTCATCACAGTCACTCTCTCCCTGAGTGTCTGGAAATCATCAAGGGCAAGCTCCCTATTATCCCCTAACCTAGGGATAACTAAGGAAATCACGTCTCGAAGCCCATAGGTCCCAGACATGGAGTACCGAGAGCCAAACGACTTAAGCATGGCCCCAGAGGGCCCCTCTTTTCTTCATTGCAGTCCATGTATCACCAGCAGCAATATCCATCACACCAGCCTAGTCCTGAAGTAGCAGTGAGTCTTGCTCCATGAGGTAATAAGTCTGTGTATCATGGTATGTATCACTCTGATTTTTGAAGCACTTGAACATGTTGTATTGAATCCTTCTTCATTTCATGACATTTGTTTGGAAATTATGCTCTTTTCCTTGTTCATAACTAGAAGGATGACACGTTGCCCTAGTAAGTTGATTTCACTTTAGGATGGGTTGCTACTGGGTGAATCTAGAAAAGTCATCGTCTGTTCCCTCCATACTTACCACATTCCATCTTTATTCCTTCCATCCCCTCTATCCTTGTTTGGGCATTGGGATTGGCTCCAATAGGAAGGGTTGTACCTTACCTCGTGGGAAGAAGGGGCTAAAGGCCAAAAGGGTAAAAGTAGCTGGCAAGAGTTAAAAGCCAACTTTGAAACCTTCAAGATGCTTCGCCCAAGGATCCTCGAGAAAGCAGTGAAAAGCTTCTTAGTAAGAAAAGGGGATCCACAAGATAACATAAACACTCAAGGTATTAGTTGACGGATAGGAGGTCTCATCACGAGCCATCCTATTATGACCATGGGCATGTAGCAATATGACATTACCACCTATCTGGTCACCAAACAAGGGTAGTGGATCTTGGTGGCATAACCAAGAGAAACGAGGTCTCATTACGAGCCAACCTTGTCATTTCCATGAAATGTTTGTGGATAACGTTGTCACCTCCGGTCATCAAGCTAGGACAGTGGCCCTAAAATATTCCCTTGAAGCACAATATGCAA